>JACXGI010010974.1:0-26200 GCA_016801175.1 Esox masquinongy | reverse complement strand
TTAAATCCAGGTTAAAAACACTACTCTTTTCACGTGCCTACGACTGAGCACTTAAACTTAACCACACTGTTTAGCCTTATAGCTTCCTATGTTTTTATCCCATTTCTAATCTTTTTTTTTAAATCTTTGTTTTCTTATTGTATTTCTATTATTATGATGTTTTCATTTGTTTTGATGTTTTAATTTGAGTATTTGTTTTATGTTATTGTATTTTTATATATTTTATATTTATATATTATATTATATATTTTTCTTTGTAAAGCACATTGAATTGCTTCGATGTATGAATTGTGCTATATAAATAAACTTGCTTGCTTGCTTGATTTGGACCATGGCAGCCTCGCAACTACAGAGAAAATCGATGTACGCTCTGAGCTCAAAGCTGTCCTTAGATCCCATCTTGGGCCACACTTGGAGCTTGTCTCTGCACAATTTCGCAATTGTAAATGGGTTTCCGTATCGCTCCTCCAAAATCTCCCATGCAGCAACATAGGAAGATTCAGTTCTGAGTAGGAAATAGCCATTGAGCGCTTTCTTAGCTTGTCCACTTACATATCTACAGAGGTAGTATATCTTCTCCTTGTCTTAAATGTTCTTCTGGTCGATCAGTGCTTCAAAGGAGAGCTTCCAGTCTTTGTATTTCAATGGATCGCCACTGAATACTGAAGGTTCAGGTATTGGTATTGGAATTGGAGGTGGTTATAGCTTGTGGTACGGGAGACATATACAGGGACAGAGGACTTGTGGGAGCAGGCGCTTTTTTATCTGCTACCATCTCATGTTCTAGTATGTCTTTCTGCTCTTTTTCTATGGCCCCTTAATTGTACAGCTGCATTCTCGCTTGTGCTGCATTCAGACATTTCACTGCCTCCAAATGCTGTATCTTTCTCCGTTTTTCCTCCAGAGTCCATTGTAGAGCTGCATGCTCTTCTTCCAGTTCCGGTTTTAATTTTAGCTTCCTCTTCCTCTCTGTAATCTTCGTTCTAAACGACACTTTACGACTACTACATCCTGATCAGCTATTTTCCTTTTAGCTTCTGCTTCTTGGTGCAGTATTTCCAATTGTTCTCTTGTTCTTGTAAAACTTTTAGAACAGCTTGGCTTGCAGCAGCTTCTTGTCATTTTACCGAAGACCTGCTTGAATGCTCTGAGGCGCCTTTCAAGATAGAAACAACAGAACCTGATTTACAGGTGCTTGAGTTGAAGAGAGAGCCTGCTTCTGTCCAATCTTCAAGCTCTGGATACAATAAACTTAGAAATCACAACACATAGATCCACTCTTGGCGTGTCCTGGTCTGGAGTTGGGCCTTTACGTAGTTCACCATAAACATGCTGCATATCTGCAGAAAGAACTGTGATGTCACCAGTGATATCATTAAGCAGATCATCAGATAAAGACTCTGTTAATTGTGATAATGGCTTCTTAGAAGATTTCTCTTGTGTTCTCCGTTTGTCGTAAATATACAGCTCTGGAAAAAATTAAGAGACCACTCCTAATTTTTCTTAAATCAGCATCTCTACATTTATAGCAGTCATTCCATTCCAGTGTCTATTATATTCCAACACAGGCACACCTCATTTTACTTAATGAGGTACTGATTAGGTGATTACCTGAACCAAATCTAATTTAACGAGGAAAAGTTTAAAAACCACTGCTGTGGTCATCACTATCCTCTTGCAATAGGACCAGCTGGATCACAAAAACTGTGCAAGTAGTACCACAAAGGTAATTTGAATAAAAAAATAACTATTCAGCATGACAAAAGAAGGGTTCAATTCTGGCTTTACTGGCAGAGGGATACGGTGAGCTTATTATAAACCTATGTAATTCTTCTATTATTTGCTCTTTGCGTTCATTAGAAAACTTGTTAAAAATGTCCTATATTTACACTTTGCCATCTTTAAAACGAATTATACACTATGCAATATATTGCATTCTGAACGTTTCCTCATTATAATACGATTATGACGCCGTTGTTAGTGTTGCTGGCAGAATACTAGTAAGAAGTATTGACTTACTTTACCTATGGGAAAATGTGCTCTTGCCAATACAGCTGTACACTTTGATTAACTGATTGTAGATATCGCTGTTTACAATCAGGCATCTTTCCATTGAGGGTTCAGTCATGTCACATAACTGACTGGCCGTTGGGACTCAAATGTTCACTTCCTTGACATGATTATATGATTGTATGATGAAACAATCTGCCAAAATCTTCTTCAGTTTGCATGTCTCTCCATGCAGGGGAAACGTGGTGAATCAGGCCATACTGGAAAAGCAGGGCCCCAGGTAAGACCTTTAGGATGTTACCTCCAACTAAATATAGTGGCCCTCATTCATGTGTTTGTCATGTGTTGTATTTTCTATGGACCCCATGAAGAGTAGCTGCTGCTGAGTTACCAAATAAACAAACATGAAATGATAAAGAAATCATGTGGTAAAAGTGAATAAAATGAAAAGGGAAACTTTATCAAACTTACTATTTTCCAGAGAAATATTGGAACTATCTGTATGAAAGTATAGAAATTTAGAAAGTAACTTGTAAACTCAAAAATGTTATCTAAATTAGTGTGTATATGGTTTCTATAGAGCAACCTCAAGTGTGGGCTAACTATAAACTGCTCTTCCAACATCCCTGCTGTATGTGATTTTAGGGCCCTATGGGAATCACTGGAGCTCCCGGGTTCCCAGGTGGTCCAGGTATGAAGGTGAGTAGCCTACATAATGATGATTAAACTCACTTTGATGACAAACTCTCTCTTCAAACCACTGGTTTGTCAAGACTAACCTTCTGAACTGTAATTCCAACCAAGAATGTCTGGTTACTGTAATCCGTTTAAGTTGTTTTATTCAGTAAGAGCAATGCATGGGTTGATTAATGGATTCTAAGGGTGCATGCAAACACAGTGTGGCTGTGACATTCTGCACTATCCAGGGTCAACCAGGCCCAACAGGAGCACGGGGATCCCAGGGCCAGCAGGGGCCAAGAGGGGAAGCTGGACATGTCGGACTAGCTGGAGCTCCTGGCATTCAGGTTTTTGTCTAATTTATTGTGCTAGTAATCATTGTTCTCACTTCCCAATGTGCCTCAGGATGTAACTTTAATTACAGAAAGTGTTTTTGAATTTGGTTCCTAATAGAAATATTGAATGTGAATTACATTTCACTATAGCATTTACAATGCAATTAAAATGTATGTTAAATTTACAAATGTACTTTATCCTAAACTGTTGATTAGATGTTAGGGAAATGACCCGAAGAAAGACATTTTGTTGATTTCTGCAGGGTCCAGCAGGAACAGATGGAGCTACAGGAGTCAAAGGACCATCCGTAAGTACGATTAACAATTTTAGTGTTTGTATTTTTAACTCCATACTCACATGTGGACTATTTCCATAAAATAGCCTTTGTGGGGTGTTTGCTATATCTCCTTTTATGTCCAACAATTTCAAATTAAAATTAACAGTACATGAAGAGGAGTTGACCCAACAAATTTTGTGATGATTTAACACAAGTTAATCAAAAAAACAAGAGCATTTGCTCAACGCACCCTGAGAACCAACAATAGAAGGTTTTCTAACTTGTCCATTAAAGGCGAATATCATCTTTTTCATCTTGATATTAGATAGTTTCTCACCCTGAAAGAAGTCTATGGGGCTATAGAAACTGTGGTCCATTATTTAGGCATTTTCCTCTAATTTAGGCATGGTGATACATGGGGAATTGTAATTTGCTGATTGAGATTATCAAGTAGCTGGGTCCACCAAATACCCTAACAATTAATCTAATCTTTAAGCCCATTTGAAGAATTGCTAATGTTGTCGCAAATATATATCAAATTGTGCGTTTTGGAGCTAGTGTAAAGTAGCAAAAAATATCATACTAAACGTAGTATCCCAGATTTGCATATACTGTGTAATGTCTAGCCCTGAGACTGGGTTGGACTGGGGTAGCGAAATCTCAAAGTAATTTCCTGGTTGCTAAAATTCTATACAGTTCACTCAATTTCAGTTCAAGTAAGAAAACAAGCATTTGATATTGTCGGAAATTATTTCTCCATCTGAAGTGTAATGACATATTTTTACAATACCCCAAAATTTAGTTTTTAAATTTTTAAAAAAAAACTGGTTGACCAAAACTGAAAGTCAAACTTACTAGCGATGTGAGTATAAAATAATTTGTAAATAATATTTTGATATAAATTCAGTTTCTCTCATAAATTTTCTATATACAAGGAAATCAAAAATAAACTGAATGTCCATTAAAATTAAAGGCACATCACTGTATTGGGGAGAATCAGTTTGAATGCAAACTGATATTGCTGCAATTCACCCAGGAGATTAATTTGCATACTGATTCATAAAGTATAAATATATAAAACAGACACGTTTTACCTCTTTGTATGTTTGTTTCAGAATGTTTTGGCACATACTTGGGTATGAGTTGCATGTGATAACACTGGCAAAATTTGAAATAATTAATTTGAAATAAACAAATTCAAATGTAAAAAAGTTCACTTAGTGGTCCTTGGGGAAGCATTTCACTGTTAAGTTTACACCTGTTATCCTTGGCGCAATTGACAAATACAACGTCATTTCATTTGATATACAAGTTTGCTGCATGATTAAATTATGTTTATCAACAGGGAGCTCCAGGTATTCAGGGTCCAGTTGGATTGCTTGGCCCCGTGGGGCCTCCAGGTCCACAGGGAACCACTGGAATGGTTGGGCCCAAGGGTCAATTGGTAAGAAATTAGTAATTTCATTGATTATGCCAAGAATGGTGTCAGGGCCCTTGTTTTTAATACAATAGAGCATTGGAACCAAACTCTTCAATAAAAGATGCGATCCAGAACATAACAAATTTCTTTAGCTGTCCCCATAAGAAAATCTTTTGATGAAAGCTGTTTGGTTCCAGGTAGAACCAGTTTTGGTAGTAAAACTTTCCACAAAATGACCCAAATGAGTTTCATATGAAACCCTTAATCTGGAATCAGAAGGGGTTCTTCTGTTGGGACAATTGAGTAACCATTTTGGAATACTTTTTTCTAATAGTGCTGAGTTTAAAGTATGGCCCACATTCTCCAGTGAAAAATGTCAGTACTTCATGTTCATGAGAACTCCCCAAGAAAGCTAGAGCTTTTACATTGTGAGTCAACATGAAATATATAGAATCTTGCAACACCTTTATTTTGTTTTTTCACAGGGGGATGCGGGTGTTCCTGGAATCAAAGGAGAGGCTGGATTAAAAGGAGAATCTGTAAGACATGCAAACTAACAAACGTGTGCTGTTACATGTCATAATTGAACACACTGGTAAAACAAACAGCATAGGCTGGAAATGTAGGATGTGACCTCTACAATAAGGATTTCAATTTGTGTAACTGAAGTCAGGTTTTGTAATCAATTAAATTATATTCAGATGTGGGTTGCAGGTGCTGTCATATAGAAAAAACTCAAAGTTTGGTTGCCAAAAAAGTCTGCCCCTGAAAACAGATATCTTTTGAAGTGGAATATAACTTGCTCAAAATCGCTTTCAGAAGATATCAGGGGAAGAGTTGTTGAAGCTTGTACTATGACATTATGCTAAAAAAGGAGGATTGGAGTTGAAATTGATTGGGGTAAACTGTAGAAACCACACCAGTATATAGTTCATTGTTAAAGATGTTTTCAAATTTTTCTCCAGTTGGGTGGGGCAGGACAAAGATGGCAGGGAGAATAAAACACCACTGGGGGATTACAAATTACGCGAGAAATTACATTTTCTGATCTTTCTTTAATGGTTAAGCTTTTGGGACTGTCGGATGATGTGACGCCAATCTTGTTGATTGTGATGTCAATGCAGGGGGCACCTGGTGACCATGGAGCGATGGGTCCCATGGGAGAGGAGGGGAAGAGGGGAGAACGGGGTGACACTGGAGCTCAAGGTGCTGCTGGACCCACTGGAGAGAGAGTAAGTTATTCTGCTCACTAGAAAACCTCTGTTTGTCGCTCTAATTTCTCAATAACAGCAAAACAATTCCATTAAAATTAAATCCAAATTATGTGATGAACTGTTTTTAACTTCCAGGGTGCTCCTGGGAATAGAGGTTTTCCTGGACAGGACGGGTTACCTGGTCAAAAGGTATGTGGATTCGTCTTTTGATTGCTAGATGTTTTTTTTGTCAGTGAGAGTAAGCATATAAACTTAACACTCCATTCTGTGACCAGGGTGCCCAAGGGGAAAGAGGCCTTAGTGGGTCAACTGGGGCCAAAGGGGCCGATGGCGATCCGGGGCGCACTGGGGAGCCAGGTCTTCCTGGAGCCCGGGTGAGTAAAGATTACAGACCCCTAACTCTTCTCTGCATTTAGAAGTAAACCATTCTGGTAATGCTTATGTTTAAACTGTACATAAACTGTATATAAATTGAACAACAAACATTTTTGAAATTATTTTCATTACTTCAGAAAATGATCCTGTTTCTTTCTACAGGGACTGTCAGGCCTACTGGGCCCACAGGGACCAGAGGGAAAGCAAGGACCAATGGTATGTTGATGTGAGGCCTCAAATATGTATTTACAATCAAAAGATAGAATCTATAGTTGAGCCAAACAAAAACCTCTGTCTCCCCTCTACTATTTCCACCCTCATCTGCTAGGGGGAAGGAGGAGATGACGGAGGACCAGGAGCAGCTGGGCCCGCTGGTACCAGAGGTCCAGCTGGAACAATGGGTGGAATAGGACCAAAAGGCTTTACTGTGAGTAGTCAGCACAATATGTGTGTGATTAGTAAATGAGCATTGAATTAACCTTGCAATGTTTGGGCGGATCAACACCGGCATGCTGTTCATTTGTTTGACAAAGGGGTAAGGGTCATTTGTCGTCCTCACAGGGAGACCCTGGGAAGCCAGGAGAGGTGGGGACCCCCGGAGTTGCAGGACAGAGGGTAAGTACCCTACCTTCATCAAATCTAAGAGGTGGAACTGCCCCTCAGACTAGTTAACTGCCCCTCGGACTAGTTACCTGCCCCTCAGACTAGTTACCTGCCCCTCAGACTAGTTACCTGCCCCTTGGACTAGTTACCTGCCCCTCAGACTAGTTACCTGCCCCTCGGACTAGTTACCTGACCCTCAGACTAGTTAACTGCCCCTCGGACTAGTTACCTGACCCTCAGACTAGTTAACTGCCCCTCGGACTAGTTACCTGCCCTTCAGACTAGTTACCTGCCCCTCAGACTAGTTACCTGCCCCTCAGACTAGTTAACTGCCCCTCAGACTAGTTAATTTTCCAGTTCCCATTCAATGCCTTCTCTTGCTGTAAGCTTGCTGTTTAATTCGCCCTGACCATTGAGGACTGTTTTTCTTACAGGGGGCTAATGGCAAAGACGGAGAGATGGGTGCTGGTGGAGTGGCCGGTCCAGCCGTAAGTGTATCTCATTAATAATCTGTTTAAATTGAATGATAGATACACTCAGCTTCAATAGAAAATACTGCGTGGGGTTATGGTGAGCAGTTGCTGGTTGTCCTAACGAAGATCATACTTGACTTTGTCAGGGAGTTGCGGGGAAGAGAGGAGAGCAAGGTCCGCCTGGTGTGAATGGCTACCAGGTATGCCATTTGATTTACATTGTACTTGCATGAATAAGATGATAGTAGTTAGCAATGAATGGTCATTTTGGCTTATTATTTTGTGATTAATATCAGGGTCTGCCTGGAGCTGCTGGACCACCTGGGGAGTCTGGGAAGCCAGGGTCTGAGGTACAGTAGGACATCATGTTGCACTGCCAAAAAAAGATTTAACAGTTAACTGACAGCTTATTGATGTTAGATCCAGAAGAGATTATTTCTATAGATTTAAATGGAACTACTTCAGGCATGTATATACAACATTTTCCTTTTCATGCATTTCTCACCCTGACATACCAGTTTTCTTTTCTTTATGATACGTTCACATTAAGGGTGTTGACAGAATGTTCACTCATTGTTTTGTTTTCATATTTGTCGTTTCCAGGGTATCGCTGGAGAAGGAGGGGCAGCCGGACCTACTGGGCTACGGGTACGTTATCTTCCTAACTGCTCTATTTATCACTTGAAGCATATTTCAGTTAAAATGCATACAGTATAAAAAGGTAACCCTGCTGCTCTGCAGAGTTTTTTTTATACAGAAAAAATGGAACCCTTGTACATAAAATTCAGGGTGACAAATGTATAATTAATTCAGATTGGAATAAGTTACTCATCCCTAATCTTAGTAAAATAAGTTTGATAATGTACAGTGCTGTAAAGACGTTGCTTGGTAAACAGAATGCTAACAGGTCTGATTGTATGGTAGGGTGAGAGGGGCACCCCAGGAGAGAGAGGCGAAGTGGGACCTAATGGGCTGCCAGGGCCCAAAGGGATTTCAGGAGGACCGGGACCAGAAGGCCCAAAGGCATGTACCTCATCGTAGACATTCATTCATTTAACCTGGTTGTCCCATTAAAGACATGTCTTCAATGAGCGAGACCTAATGGATATTTACATTGCAATGATTAGCCTTAGATATCCAAGGTATCTTCCATGAAAATTAGGTTATTGTATGTGTGTTCTCTACCAGGGTGGGGCTGGGACTAAAGGAGCTGTCGGAGACATAGGAGGCATAGGCCTACAGGGGGTGCCAGGGGAGAGGGGTCTTCCTGGATCTCCTGGTCCGAAAGGAGATGTGGTAAGGACTTGTGTCGGATGGTAAAATATTAACCAAAACTGCAAGTCCGTAATGTAACTAAATTATGATTTACATTTTAGTCATTAGGCATGCTCTCTTATCCAGAGCGACTTGCAGTTAGTACTTCAGATTTAATGACATCAGAAGGAACTGCTGGTTGCGACCCTTTGTATTGGTCTGTCAGCCCACTACAGGACTTATTCACAGTCCTATAGTGGGCTGATGGGCGTTCATTCAGAAGCCTCTTTTTGCTCACTCCTTTTCTCCACAAAGGGTTCTGTTGGCGAGAAAGGGGCAGAGGGCACTGCAGGAACGGATGGGCCCAGGGTAAGTACATACAGTATCTACGCATCGGATTCGAATAAGGTTCGTGTTGCGGAACCAGAATTCGTTTTTTCATGGTGTGATTTTTTAAAAGATTGTGTCAAACTCGTTTTTACCTCCGGGTGGACTGTGGTCACCTGTTGATGCCCTCTTTCACAACCACAGTAAGGGAATTATTTCTTGTTTTCATGTGAAGGGACTCCCTGGTCCTGTTGGACCACCAGGAGTGAGTGGCCTTAATGGGGAAAAGGTGAGTGTATTGTAATGAAACCTACTATGGGTGAAATGGGCTATTAATACACGTTACCAATTTCTTTACCTGTGTCAGAAGGACAGTGCTCATAGTATGCTAGACTCGATTGTTACCGCTGATCCTAGTAGCTGTTTCCATACAGCATGTCCAGTTGGTAATATTTGGGTCTAGGCTGGCTTCTACATTTATTTACAAGATTTTTCTTGGGTTTTTTGGGAGTGAGGTGTTATTGTGGATCCTGAATCGTTACACCAGAGAAAAGTGGAGAGCGTGTCTTGAGCTATGGGTGTTGTTTCCAGTCTGTAGTATTATTGCTACAATGTTGCGTCAACATTTTTTGGGTTGTTTATAAATTAGTATTTGTATTTTGAAATTATGAATATACATTATCAGAAGCAATGCCATGGAGGTTGAGATGCAATTAAGGTGTAACCCAAAAAATGTTGACGCAATATCGTAGCAATATAGTGGACAACACTGCATCTCACTTCTTGATTGACAGCTCACATATGAACTAAAAGTCCCAACCCCCTATTGCTTTTGCAATGCAAATACACCATGCAAAGGCAAATACTAAATATTCCTCCCCCCCACTGCTTTTGAAATGTGACACTCACAAAATGCAAATAAAAATGTGTTCATTTCTTTACTGATATGGTGTATTTAGTCCTCCGTAAGTTATCAGTAGACCACGGGACATGTTGGTGCCATTTACATAGAGCCTTCAGATGTTACTTTTACCTTAGGGCCTAGGCAATAGACTTTTACCAAAATACAATGTGGGCAAAATAACTGTGATTAATGGAACTAATGTTTTTTCCTGTGAATCCCAAACACGCCCCGCGAATCAATGCAATTTATTTAATTAATAGATCTCAATATGAATTAAATATGCCCATATCATCGAGAAACTCTGTTTGTCACAGTATTATTTGTTGAGTCATTTGTTCATTGATTTATTTGTTCATTCTATCCAAACCTCACTCACATTTATTCATAAAACCCTTTTTACCAGCTTAGACCCCAAATGAGCATTTGCCTTTCACTTTGCCAAAAACATATTAGTGAAATATGTTAACACTCATATTGGGTGCATACCACACCATATCCTAATGTACTGGTCTGTTTCAGGGAGAGGCCGGCCCTAAAGGACCCCCAGGACGTCGAGGGGCGAGAGCGGTTGCTGTAAGTGCTGGGATTCAATTGTATAATAAATGGCGATGTTCTGTAAATTGTTCCCATTTACTGAACTAACCGATGTCCGTCATCCGTTATAGGGGTCTCCTGGAGAACCTGGTCCAACTGGAGCAGTAGGATTCCCTGGGCCTCCTGTGAGTGACAAACCTGTGAAGTGCATGCCTGATGGTATACTCTATGCCTGGCCTCGGTCATGCTGTCCCAGGGCCGGCTCCAGGCATGAGCAACATGAGCGGTCGCTTAGGGCCCCCGACTGCTAGGGAGCCCTTGACCGATAGGGGAGAGGGGGCCCCAAATGAAATTTTGCTTAGGGCCTCCGAAAGCCTAAAGCTGGCACTGTACTGTCCCATTGTTTTATGCAGGATTGTGTGACAGCTGTATGCAGAGATCTGTTTGGGCCTCATAGGGCAGCTCAAAGTATAGTTTGGCTACATAATGTTGTCAAGACACTAGAAAATGTACATAGGTGACATGGTCTGATTTCAAATTGATCCATTTTAATCAGACCACAAGCAAATTAGTTTTCTTGCATAAAAGAAGCCTAACTAAAGAGTGCTTCTAAAATGGAAACATGCATGAAAACCAGCTAACATTGTTAGATAGTTAGTTTGCTGACGACCTCAGCTGAGCAAATCTCCAACCCAAAGGGGAGCCTTAAAATACCCACTGAAATACCCAATGCTCATTCCTCAAGCCAAAGTGTAGAAGTGTTGCACAGTGATGAATATGCCCAGCAATCACAATGATTGTGTTTGTCTTTTGGCAGGGTCCGGATGGGCAACCTGGGGTCAAAGGGGAACCAGGAGAGGGAGGGCCAAAGGGTGAGGCTGGAGCAAATGGACCCCAAGGACCTGCTGGTAAAATGGGTTCACAGGGTCCTGTTGGTGTGACAGGTCTTAAGGGTGCCAGAGGAACACAGGGGGCCTCAGTGAGTGACTCAGACTAAGGAATTATCTACTGTCAAGGTCGGACGCTTTTCTATGGAGTTTATTACATTTGTCTTTTATTGCTATATTTTCTAATTAGAAAATCAACTGTCATTTTCAGGGTGGGCCTGGTTTCCCAGGATTACCTGGGCGAGTTGGTCCAGCAGGCTCCGCTGTGAGTAAATCAAACCAATCATTAAACTAGTATGAAAATAAACCATCACAGAGGATACTGAATGTTTATTTTATTTTTATTGATTTTTCATTTGACCAGTTGAGCGCCATTGACGTTATCAAGAGGAACAGTGCCTTTGATTAACTTTATGGTCTTTTTTCATTCAGGGTGCAGTAGGAGCACCTGGGGAAATTGGTTCCCCTGGTAAATCAGGTGCTCCTGGGGTTAGAGGTGAGAACGGAGGCACTGGGCGTGTTGGAGAAAGAGGGGCCCCGGGTCCCGCAGGGCCTCCAGGTGAAAAGGGAGAGCCTGGAGAGGATGGACCAGGGGTAATAATTGAGAGTGCTGCAATAGCACTAGTTATATTTCATAGCTGTATTGTTTCATATTTTGTTTACCTCCGAAGTGGTCAACTTCTCTGCAATTGTGTGGTCTTCCTACAGTGCATTTAGAAAATATTCAGACCCAGTAACTTTTCCATATTTTACAGCCTTATTCTAAATGGATGACATTTATTAGAGCTCTGATACAGCTGAGGCACAGATCTGGGGAATGGCACCAAAAAAGACTGAAGCCACTCAATAAAAGTTAGAATACAGCCAGCTTGAAGTTTGCCAATGGACACCTAAAGGACTCTCATAACATGAGAAATAAGGTTCTCTGGTCTGATGAAACCAAAATTGAACTGTCTGGCCTAAATGCTAAGCATCAGATCTATGTATAGGTGTGCAAAGCTTGTAGCATCATGCCCATAGTTTGTTTACCAAGAAAAAATGAGTCTGTAATCGCTGGCAAAAGTGCTTCAATAAAGTACTGCATAAACGGGTCTGAAAATTTATTTTATTTCTACTTATTCGTTATGGATTACAGCTTGATTGGGAAAAAATACTTTTTCATTACAGAACATAAGGCTGTAACGTAATGAAATATTGAAAAGTGAAGCGATCTGAATACTTTCCGAATGCCCTTTATGTAGTTATTTTGCTAGACTAGCTTATAGCTGACGTTGCCATCGGCCAACAGGATTTATACACAAGTTAAAATGTCTTCTTGATTTCTCACAGGGTCCTGATGGGCCGACTGGAGCACCAGGCCTCTCAGGACAGAGAGGTGTTGTGGGCATACCTGGACTTAGAGGAGAGAGAGGGATGGTTGGACCCCCTGGTCCTGCTGTAAGTAAAGGGTCTAGTTTTTGGATCTCAAGATCATCTTTTAGTCATTTAGCAGATGTTGTTATCCAGGGCGATTTGCTGAAAAGAACTCCTCCTGTTCTTCTGCATTATGACTTAAAATATCATATTTGTTAGCACGCCTCAGAAAAAAGAACCCTAAGATTAACCCTCACCTCAACCCTAATCTAGGAACATGTAATGCAGGCAGCTGTGTAGAGTTAGCTAATTTGCTTCAAAAGATAACAGTATACATGTACCTTTAGACATTTAACTGACAGTCTCATCCATCGTTGGCGTACACATTTTAGGTAACTACAATGTTAAGGTACATAATAGTTTCTAGTTAGATGCCATAACCATTAGGCTAACTGCTAGGCTACGGTACCTAACTGCTGCCTCCAGATATCAAACTAGTAAAGAAGCTTATCTGCTAGCATAATATTTGAATTTGATTGGCTGATTCAGAACAATGAGTGGATTTGCTTTTACCTGGGCTGAGTTGCTTAAACATCAGCCTGTGAGGCAGCAGTGCCCTCAAGATGCATTTCAGGGCACCTTTATCATGTAGGCAAGCAATTTACATAAGCAACCAGAGATTATAATGTTTTATTGTTTTTTAGCTTGGAATTTCAAACAGAAACCTTTCAGTTGTCAGCCCAATGCACTCAACCACTAGATGATCTTCTGGATGACTATGCGCAATCATTTGAGAGCATAGAGCATTGTACACCTAAAGTGTGTATGAGAAGCCTCAGCTAATGTCTATTAGATACACAGTACACACAATGATCCATTTGTGTCATGTTCAGTGATGTTACCCTTCTTTTCCTAGGGTGCACCTGGAAAACCAGGTGCCACCGGAACTCGGGGGAACGAAGGTTCTGTTGGTCCAGTCGGGTTAGCAGGGGCAACCGGACCAAGAGGGGACCCTGGACCCACTGTATGTTTTCACATTGAAGTGTTAAATATATTTTGTATGTAATCTGTTATGTAATGACATGGACCAGGAGGACAAAACTGTTATCATGCCAGCTATTGGGGATTCAAATCCAATCTACATAAAAATGTTTATGATCACATACACACATGACGATTCAGTTGAAAACCAGGTCCCCACTGTCTCAGTAAGATACTGAACTATACAGTACAGGTTGCATTTAATGCAGCAATCTCTATTTACAGGGTATTGCTGGAGCTGAAGGGATATCTGGCAAAGATGGACTCATAGGAGACAAGGTGAGATGACTATAGACAGCTACTTAAACAAAATGGGTAAGGAAATCATTTCTCCAGCTAGTGTGTGTGTGTGTGTGTGCGTGTGTGTGTGTGTGTGTGTGTGTGTGTATGTGTGTAGGGAGACAGGGGGGAGCCTGGTGCTGAGGGTCTTGCTGGAACTCCGGGACTTCCTGGTTCTGCTGGTCCAGTAGGTACCTCTGGTGTTCCTGGTGACAGGGGAGACAAGGTGAGTCATATCCTGGATACTGACAAACTACCAAAATACTGGCAAATCATCAAATACTGTCACACCCTACCAAATCCTGCCATACCCTATCATGTACTGCCACACTGCCAAATACTAAAACACTATCACATATCACACTGCCACCCAACAAAATACTTTCACATTGCCACATTATAACACTAAAACATTATCAAACTAGAGCATTATCACACTATCATATTATCACATTGCCACACTACAAAATACTACCACACTGCCACATTATAACAATAAAACATTACCACACTAGAACATTATCACACTGACCGCATTATCATACTAACACCATCACAAACTACCACATAATACCATACTACCACATTACCACATACTACCAAATACTACCACACTGTACCACACTGCAGTGACACAGATCATTTCTACATTAGCACTCACAGGTCTCTTATCCATCTTAGGCTGAGGGTTAAGAGTAATCTTGATCAGAGTACATGTGGCAAAGTTGGTAGTTCAGCACCAACCTAACCTCTGGTTGATACCCTTGACACTGGCTTTGTGTTCTTTGTCCCTAGGGTGCCAGGGGGCTTCCAGGGCCGCAGGGAGAGTCAGGGATCCGGGGGAAAGTGGTAAGACACTATTAATACATTTCCTACTTAACAGACTGTATAGTGGTAGTAGTATGCTATTTGACTCAGTGTAGTTCATAGTCATACAGCATGCTACTGGGACAGTAACCAGTATGTACTGACCATGTTATATTATCTCTCAATATTATGAAGATTTTAGCAATTCAGCTGGAATCTTTCAGAGAAAAATGATAATGGGCATGGCTTTTCTGATCCCAGGGGCCCCAAGGGCCACAAGGAGACAAGGGAAACAAAGGAGACCAAGGAGAGAGGGGGCAGAAAGGACACCGAGGCTTTACTGGTTTGCAAGGCTTACCTGGAACAACTGTAAGTTAAAACTGCCCAAACACTAAAGGCATGCTCTGTCATTTAATATAGGCCTTTGGAAAATTGTATCAAGCACGCATAATCAATAAAAGGCTGATGTACTGTAAAATTACTGTAATGTAATTTTGTCAGCCACAAACAAGGCTAATCAATTTCTTTTTTATAGGGACAATCTGGTGATGTTGGAGCCATAGGCATTGTAGGGCCTAATGGACAGAGAGTATGTACAATTAAAAATCTGTCAATGTTGCAATATAATGCTCCATGAGTTAATAATATAAGTTGGACCTTTATAAATCCCATTGTGATTCTCATCAGGGGCCCCCAGGTGTGGTTGGCCCTTCAGGAGGTGAAGGACTGATTGGAATGACAGGACCCATGGGTGCCCCTGGGTCACGAGGAACTGGTGGAGACATTGGACCTCAGGTGAGACGATACAAACATAAGAAGTATTTTGCTATCCCAAATACTGCAGAAAGATCTCAAAGGTCTCTATGCAGCATTTAGGATACTTTGGACAGTTGGAGTACAGTGATGAAGTACATACTTTTCCTGGATTGAGGTACATTTTCCAAACCATAACCTGCGCTGAGTCCACTCTGTCCTAATTAAAATGATAGCACTGTCCACTTACAGCAAGCGTGAGGCCAGATCTTGTGTCTACTGTGAAGTATTTTAAGTTAAAAGGGACTGTGTTGAAAATGTACAGACTTTGTTAAAAAGATGGTACAGCATCCCATCCTATCTATTTTCTTGGTTTCTCTACTCTTTCCCAGGGCCCTCCTGGAGATGCTGGCCCCCCCGGTCCCCCAGGGAGCCCTGGCCCTCCCACAGCGGGGGCCGAGATGTTTAGCCTCGGCAGTCCTTTGGACTACGGCGAGGACCAAGGTGGACCACCTTCACCCCCGGAGTTTAACGAGGATGAATTGAACCCCCCTGAATCCCCTCCAGAGTCTACAGGAGACTACTTCGACACCCCTCCTGAGTTCAATGAGGATGAGGCACTTCCCAACAAGGCCTCAGCCCTCTTTATGTCGGATGAAGGGGTCCAGACCACGCTGAAGAGCCTCAGTGGGAACCTCCAAAATATGAAGTGCCCAGACGGTAGCCAGGCCAACCCCGCCAAAACCTGCCGAGACATCAAGCAGTGCCACCCCCTGAAAAAGAATGGTGGGTCAACTTGTCACAATAGACTGTGTTTTTGATGTTTTTAGTTCCCCTTTGTTGCATTTTTTTTGTTGTTTTGTAGAAGCTGTTTTGTTTTTGTTAACAGATCATAATATATTTGAGTGTTTCAGCTGTTTGTAACTTCATTGACAAGTAAAGTAAGCGTATTCAGGAGATTATTAGGCAGGTGAAGAGGTACTTAGCTTAGTCATGTATCTCTGATCTGATACTTCTGTCCACCTGTAACAGGGGACTACTGGCTGGACCCCAACCAAGGAAGTCCTAAGGATGCCATCAAGGTGTTCTGCAACATGAACACTGGTGAGACCTGCATCTCAGCCCAACCCAGCTCAGCCAGCATCCCCCGCAAAACATGGTGGACCAAGTCCACTCCCAGTGCCGGCCAACCTGTTTGGTTTGGAGCCAACATGAATGGGGGAACTAAAGTGAGTAAATAAGAAATTGACCTTACTGTATGAAAGGCATGAAATGAAAGATATCAACTCATTTTGTGAAGAACCTGCTACCATACAGCGTAATAAATGAAGATTAGATTAGATTCAACTTTATTGTCATTGAACAAGTTAAAGTACAGTACAATGAAATGCAATTAGCATCTAATCAGAAGTGCAAACAGAAGAGGGCAGAAAATTTTATTATAGTATTAAGTATACTTTATTTATATTACAAGAGGAATGTATAGATGTGCAATGGAGGCAAATGCAGTACAAATGGCAATGCTAAATGTGCAATTAAGCCAAATAGAGGTGGGCAGAAAATGTATTAGTATTAAGTATTTACTTAAGTATTAAGTATAGTGTATGTTACAAGTGGGATAATAGGTATAATAGTTGTGGGGGTACAGAGGCAGGTCTAAGTGGCATTCCAGATGTGCAATCGAGGCAAATTACAGGAGGTTGCATGTGCAACCGGGATGCAGAGATAGCAGCAATGAGGTCCCCGAGGTAGACACGTACCTGTACTGTAACAACTGAAAACTTCCATTATCAGATTTTGCAAGGCAGTGTCAGAGTAGTATAAAGGCAGTAGTGCAACAAGGTCCCTGAGAGGTGGGGGGGTATGGTTAGTGATGGGTCACAGAGTTCAGAGTTCTCTGGGTCACAGAGTTCAGCAGGGTTACAGTAGATGGAAAGAAAGTGTTCCTGAGCCTGCTGGTGCGGGGATGAAAAGACCTGTACCTCCTGCCTGATGGTAGGAGGGCAAACAGTTTGTGGCATGGATGTGAACGGTCCCTGATGATCCTGTGTGCCCTGCGCAGGCACTGCTTGCGCTGGAGGTCTACGATGGCTGGAAGCTGGGCAGCAGTGATGTGCTGGGCGGTTTTGCAGGGCCTTCCGGTCAGCTACAGAGCAACCACTAAACCCCACTGTGGCGCAGATAGTCAGATAGTCAGAAAGACTGCAGCCTTTAGACGTCCTATAATCCATAATGAGCTTCTTGGTTTTCTTTGCGTTGAGGGCCAGGTTGTTGTCAATGCACCAGGCCCTTGGCCTCCTCCCTGTAGGCTGACTCATCATTGTCACTGATCAGGCCCACCCCCGTGGTGTCGTCTGCGAGCACTCTTTAAAATATCCCCTGCTGCTTGTATAATACCAGTGTAAGATTTATTTGTATCAGAATGCCTGAAGACGCTTGTGAAAAAATAGTAATATCTTGATTGATGTGGTCTAGTGGCCCTGTAAAATAGACTTCTTAAATTTTTGATTTCAGTTCAGCTATGGCAACAAAGAAGAGCTTCCCAACGCCGTGACCATTCAGATGAGGCTGATCCGCCTTTTGTCTAAGGAAGGTGTCCAGAACATCACCTACCACTGCAGGAACAACGTGGCTGTGAAGGACGAAGCCACGGGCAACCTGAAGAAGGCCCTGGTCCTCAAGGGCTCCAATGGACAGGAGTTCAAGGCCCAGGGCAACGCCCGCCTCAGATACGTTGTCCTGGAGGATGGCTGCTCCGTAAGTCACCTACATTCCCTCTCAGGTGTTGTTTATTTTGCAAAGGCCATGCAATTGAACCCAAAATTACAGTTGTTTTCTCATTCTTTTCTCTCTTAAGCAATCCAGTGGTGACTGGAGCAAGACCGTGATTGAATATAGAACTCAGACGTCAGCGAGACTACCTATCATAGACTTGGCCCCCATGGACATTGGAAAGGAGGACCAGGAGTTTGGCTTGGACATTGGACCTGTGTGTTTCTCTTAAACCTAACACCAATGGATGGATTTATCTAACAGTTTGAGGAGTAACCTTTTTTAACACCATCAACCATCAAAAGCAGTCCCAACTTACAAAAAAAGTTATGGTTATACCAATCCCAGATTGCTGAATTAGGTTTAAACAAAAGAAAAGTATCAATGAGTCCATGTGATGCTATTAGAATCAGATAGAAGAATGCTGCTGCTCATTCTCCTTGCGAAAGGTTAAATATTCCCCAGACTCTTGGACTAACTGCTGAAGCAATCAGCCTTGTACATAACGGCCGGTAGGAGAAACTGTATTTCCGGCCTTCCGCTGACATATTTATTGCGTCTTGTCAAGAAATCTCAGTTAGTTGTTAGTGCAATGGTACTGGTAGCAACTTTTTTTAATACGAGGAATACAAGGGGAGCAAATCAATTTGAGTGATTGAAGGCATAAGCTTAAAATATGTGAAATCTTTTGTAAGTTATTAGAATCAATGTTTTAACCAGTTTGTCAGTGAATGCTACTAATATAACAAGTATTTAATTTCACTCGATGTGGAGACAAAAAAAACATTGTACTTTAAATGTAAATGCAAAAAGAATGCCAATGGTTCTTCACATGTTTCATAGTTTCTGTTGATTGTTGATATTATGATATTTTCTTCTTTTTATTGATGGTGTAACACCTAATGAAATAAATGAAGCCCTATTCGGTTCATATGATGTTAGTTTTGGGTCAGGTAAATAAATATATTTCTATCTAAGAACACGTCATTACGAGTTAGGGTAGGGGTCTGAGAGGTACTTTCATGAAATGAAAATTTTCCGAACTACTCTGTTTTCAAGAATTATGTTTTCTTTCAATTTCCTACTTTGGGATATTTTTGTTCTTTAAATTAAATTACAATTATTCTTACAGATAAAAATTATCTGTAATTTTTATCTGTAATCATTGACATGGAGTCTTTGTCAATGATTAAATCACATTAGAAGATTGCTGAATGTTTGTGTAAGCATCTTTCACTTGATATAAAATACACCAGGGCTTGGTGAGAACAAGATTTTGAGTTTTTTTTTTTTTTACTGAAATCGTACAGTGAATTCAAAATGTTATTGGACAGGAACATGTTTTGTTTTTTTGGCTCTGTATTTAAGCAGTTTTGGAAATTATACATTGACGATTCAGAATAAAGTGCATTCATTTTAAATTTACTGTAAGGGTATATTCATCATGTTTTTTACCCACTTAATTCTACATACCTACTTGATTATACCAATGCAACTTGGGGTTCACTTATTTTTGCACCTGTACTAATTCTATTTTTCTAGTAAGCACATGATTTCCTCTAAACCAACATATAGAATTGGTAACTATACACCAGTTATGTTAGATAAAGAAGTCTGGTTCTGATTAAATGAAGATTTCATATTAAATGAAGATTTCATGGCGAACACTTAAGAAATATATAATTGCACCAGTGGTTGACATATTTTTAAGCAGCGCTGTAAGTACCGATCAAGTTATTTCTAAACATGTCATTCAATATGGATGAAATACCATCAAATAAAAGCTGAGATTTTTTATTTTTCAGTTAACTAGACTGAGAACATCTGGGACAAATTGAGAACCTCTTGGATGTTATATATAGATGCACCAAGTAGCACCACAGACAGTCCAGGAGCTCACTGATGCCCTGTTCGAGGTCTGGGTGGAGATCCCCCAGGACACCATATGCCGTCTCATCAGGAGCATGCCCAGATGTTGTCGGGGGTGCATACAGGCACATGGAGGCCATACACACTACTGATTCACATTATGAGTTGCCTTGATGAAATTCATGCAAGTTGGAACAGCCTATGATTTCAATTGTTTACTTAGATTTTTGGTGTGAGTTTGAATCCAGCCCTCAATTGGTTGGTGATTTTCGTTTCCATTGACCGTTATGTCATTTTGTCCTCAACAAATTACACAATATACAGTAAAGATTTTGATCTTTAATGTCTTTTGGTCATCGAGACCCCATGTGCGATTTAAGTGTTCCTTTAATTTTTTTGAGCAGTGTATTTAAAAATTACATTATATTGCTTGAAATGCATTTCCAAAAGGCCAAATGTTTCTCAGAACCTACGTGGAACTTCTGATACCTCATCTGTGACACCTGGCAAATTTGATACATTACTGTAAAAAAAAAAAAAAAAAATCTGGTAGCCTTCCAGCTCACCAGATTTACCTCTATAGTTTTTTCCGGTATCTTGCAATTTACAAATTAAACACTGACTTTAATAATTATATTGGGTAGGGCGTATAGAGGAGTTTTTTCCCCCAAGTGGTCAGGGAGGATCACATGAAAATGGGTTTTGCTGATGGCGGGCCATGCGTTTTAGTTTCAGAGAGATCCAACTGCCTCCAGATATCCCTAACTATTAATAAGATACACACCCCAAGTTATGTGTGGTTTAAGTTGATTGAGGGTCTTGTTATACAAAACACTGGTGGTCAGTAGTAAAGTACTAAAATTACCACAAGTTAATGTGCTAAGAATATTAATAAATTTTATTATAATTTCAACCAAATTCCCCAGCATTGGGATGAAGAGGACTAGCCATGTTGGGCTTGGAGAAGGCTGGTATGATCGCAATTCAAAAGTCCATACTGTTTCTAATATGGTAGGTAAGACAGAGTAAAACCCTGTTGAACAGTTAACAGTTTTATTACTTGCAAAGAGAGGGAAAACAGTCACAAAGTAACAGTGAAGAATCTCTGAAGACATTGGAAATACAATCAATACTTATGCAAGAAATTGGTGTGGGTAAGAATTTGCATAGTCATCCTATGAAGATAACATGATCCTTATCCCTTCCTACTCCCTGTTGTGTGTTTTCCTCTATCCTGTCCTAAAACACATTGATCTGTCTTTACCCCCAATCAGACAAAAGGTTTACATTTAAATCAACATCTCATTCTTCCTTACCCACATTTAGAACACTATCAACATCTCTAGCACTCCTATTCCTGTCTAAACACAATGACTCCATACTTTTCCAATACACCCAATAGTTAACTAGAAATACAGAATTCAGCAATAAATCAGTTAAGTACTAAAATTACCACAACATCTGGCCCATGTTGAGATGATGAGGGCAAGCCATGTTGGGCATGGAGTTGGCTATATACAGAATACTCAGACAAAGCCATTACTTATTTCCTGAGTCAGTGTACCTTACAGTAGGCTAGCACACATTCATATATTACAGTTGATCTAGATAGTTAATTAACAGGATAGGGAATAACCTAACAATTTCTTGATATTATATTTCATATTGATCTTATGAACAATTTTGTGCTGATCTGTAGAACTCATTAAATTCATTTGGATTTAATGGATTCATCCAATGAATAATCAAAAAGTGAAAAAGTCTAAGGGGGTGAATACTCTTGAGAGGCACTGTATTTACCTCAGCTCACAAACACAACTAAACCCAATAGACCACACACACACACCCTAGCTCTATTACCCCATCCCCAAACCCTAATACACATTTTCTATCAATACTCTATATTGATAGAATCAAGTCGAGTACACATACCCATAAACTAGCCCAAAGTACCCTATTTGTTACTCGAAGAACTTTCATTCTTTGCCAATACATCTTATATATGCTACCTACCTATCACAGCTCTCTTACCCACTTCAATGTTTATCAATATTCATTATCTGTAATTCATTTTATAAATTCATGCATTATTACCACTCTGTTACCTAATTCACATGAACTATTTTTAATAGCTTACAATCCAGATGACATGGACCTCTAAAACCACTTGCATTTCGTTCACTGACCTTTCTTGTCAAGAGGACGCCCCTTAGATTTGCCATTTTCCATTTCGGTGAATTTACAGGAATGTATCTTTCTAAACAACTATTTGTTAATAGTTCACTATCCATATGAGTTAGAGATCTACAAACAAGTGTGTTGTGTTCATTTACTTGTCTTCTGAAAGGTAAACCTCTTCTTTTTTCCAAATTCATTATCTTGATTTTATTTAAAAATGTCATGCATTCTTACAACTCTATTACCTAATTCACATGAACAATTTTTAATAGCTTCCAATCCAGATGACATGGACCTCTAAAACCACTTGCATTCTGTTCACTGACCTTCCTTGTCAAGAGTACACCCTCAGTTTTGCCATTTTCGATTTCGGTGAATTTACAGGAATTTATCTATCAATACCACTCTTTTTAAATTGCTCACTGTCCATAGGAGTTAGAGATCCAAGAACAAGTGTGTTGTGTTCTTTTACCTCTCTTCTGAAAGTTACACCCATTTTTTCCCCAAATTCATTATCTTGATTTTATTTTAAAATTACACACATCATTACATCTCGTCTACCTAATTCACATTAACTATTTTTAATAGCTTCCAATCCAGATGAAATGGACATCTAAAACCACTTGCATTTTTCTCACTTACCTTCCTTGTCAACAGTACATGCCTTATATTTTCCATTTTCAATCACAATGATTTTACAGAAAAGTATCTTTCTTAACCTCCTGAATGTAAATACCTCTGTTACTTAATTAAATTCAGTCTTATACGAGAACGGTAGGCGCTGTGTGGGTATCCAATGTGTCTGCTGAAAGCTGAGAGTCTTGTCTTTCCAACGGTGCCTTCCAATCTTTGGTGTGACTCACTAGCATAGAAATCTACCATGTTGTTATTACACATAACCTATTACAGGATTAATTGGGATCATTGTGTGTACATTATACCTCTAAATCATTAAAATACTAGATCAGGGTTTTGTTCTACCAGGGTCCTGTTCCAACAGGACCCACACCCTGAAAAAAGGAAACAACTCCTAAACCACAGTTATTACCATACTCTTTCAATGTGCTGTAGTTACTGTAATATTTCATTTTTATGTTTTTGGAGGAATAAGGGGAGCTTGACTGGCTGTTGTATGCAATGGTTAAACTGGCAGTCAGTACAGTTCAGTTGTGTTGGGAGGACAGTTATGGCTGAAATCGTATTAGTCCATTCACAACAAAGGGGTTTTAACATCTAATTTTTAACAGCTCACTATCCATATGAGCTAGAGATCTACAAACAAGTGTGGTGTGTTCTTTTCTCTCTACTCTCAAAGGTACATCTTTTAATTTTGATTCCAATATTCGTGCAATGTTTACATAACACAATTTTGATGATGAGTGGAGCATGTGACAGGTCCTGGCTAAGGGCCTCTAGGCATCTTTATGCGCCTGGGGACCACAGTCAGAGTCGGACTGCAGAGGTGCCTCTAGGCACCCGCGTTGACTCTAATTGGGGACGCTATTTAAGTTGGCCTTTTTGCGCTTCCTGTTGTGGATGATTGTTTGTGCCAGTTGTGTTTTGCCTCTCCTTTTGTTGTTTTGTTGTTACAATTAAAAGGATGTTACCCTGCTATACCTATGCTCCTCATGTCCAGCCTTCCTTCAACTGTGACAGCATATTCCCAATTTAAGTAGTGTCAATATTGATTGAACAGAAAAGCAATTGGAGAATCAGGTGTGTATACCTACTGCAGTCAAAATAACTTGGAATTAAACACAGACCAAATAGTGGAGGTGGATATTGACATCAGAAAATGTCCCAACTTCTTCTCTTCACATTGATGAGTCATTTCTTACAGCTAAATTAGACAAAGTTCCTAGGGTCCATCATCTTCCATAATCTCAAGTGAGAGGACAAAATTGCATCTGAAAACAAAATTGGATAGTGAGCTATTAAAAACCTCACAGTCAATTCCGACTTGACTATACATCAATCACAGAGTCCATTCTTATTTTCCTCCATAAACATCTGGATTGGGTCTGTGTCTGCCCACTGCAGAGTTTAAACTGAAACACATTGTAGTGTTCACAGGAAGGGTCCTCAGATTCCACCTTCAGTCCATCAATTAATTAATCATTAATTTCTTTTAAAGTTTTATATTTTACCCCCTTTTTCTCCCAACCCCACTGTACAACCATGTGCCACCACTACAACAGTCCCTGCGGAGTCAGGAGAGTCGTAGATCGCCACAGGCTTCCTCCAAAACCTGTCTGATCAGCCGGTCTGCTTCTTTACACCCCCTCCCTTAACCATGAAGTCAATGTGAGACAACACATTGGAGGAAACGCTCGCTCACATTACCTTATATGAATGGCCAGGTCAGAGGCACCCGCCCCGCCAGAGACATTGCTGGAATGAGGTGGCACAAGGAAATCCTCTATGCTGATTACCTCTCCCAAGGCAACACCAGCCTAATATGCACCACACCCTCAGACACCCTGGCCACAATCGACAGTGGCATGACTGGGGCTCAAACCCACGGCCAGAGCGGACTTTCACATTTATAACTACTAAGTCAAATGTGACAATGAAATATCAACAAAATCTGCAAAAGGAAAATAATTTGTAGGTGAGGAATGTTAACATAATTGTATTTTATGTTAACATTCAGTGAACAAAATGCAAGTGGATTTTGAGGTCCTTGTCATCTGGATTTGAAGCGATTAAAAATAGTTCATGTGAATTAGGTAATAGAGCTGTAAAAATGTATGTAAATTGAAAATGAAATCCAGATAATGAATTTGTAAAAAAGAAGATGTGTACCTTTTAGAAGAGAGATAATGGAACAAACTGTGGGGCAATAGCATTAAGATAACATGCAAGTCTGCTAGAGGCCAAGTAGAACTAAGAAACATTGTACCTGCATTAGAGGAGGGTGTGACAGGATCCTTATCTCACTAGAATAGTTGGGAGCAAGAACAGACCGTTTGGTATGTGGTAATAAATGGGCAGAATGCCAAATAAGGGAAAAGACGCTGGAGCTAGAAGTCGATTGGTTGGAATAACAACAGGGAAACCCGAAGACAGCAGCTGCCATGAGAAGATGTGTTAAACAACGTATATCTTACCCATATATGGTATGAACCGCTCCCTGAACCAGAAAAGTAGAAAAAACTGGAAAATCTAGGGTAGGGGGCTCATGCCATAAGAACTATGTGTGCTGTGATTGTGTCAGACTCTGTTTGACTGAATGCCACACTGTCTCCAGATATATCTGTATGAATAAAGATAATTGCCGGCACTGCGATTTTGTCTCCTCTTAATCTCTTCTCATTAATCAACTCGGGGAAGTACTTTAGGTCGGTACTTCAATAACTTGGGGGCCCGTCCGGGATGAGAAGGAAATCTGAATTTGAGAAAACTTTGCTGACCACGACAGACACTGACGGTTCGTGGCCACATCAAATGAGGTAAGCAGAACCCGTTCCATCAAATCTGCACATTCGGCCTAATTACCAAATTCTGAACTAGAAGTGTCTTGACTGGGAAGTGTTAAATTGGGGAGTACAATATTCGGCAGAAAAGGTGTGGGTTAGAGGCCCGGGAAGTGGGGACTTTCCGAATTCTACGGTTAAAACTAGTAAATTTTTATTGGATAGGTTTTAATCGTTTTATAACGGGGTTGGAGACCCGGGAAGTATAGATCTTCCCGAATTCTAGATTCTAGGTTTGGCAACCTACCCTATCACCTGACGAGGAGATAGACCCTGGGTCGGGGACCCATAGGGTGCTGGGTTAGAGTCCCGGGGAAATAGGGATACCCCAAATTCTAAGAGTACTGGGTCAGGGACCCGGGGTTTGGAACCCCTAATTA
>JACXGI010010973.1:0-26042 GCA_016801175.1 Esox masquinongy | reverse complement strand
GGATCTTCTGGTATGGGTGGTTAATAAGGCGGATCTTCTGGTATGGGTGGTTAATAAGGCGGCGCTTTTGGTATGGGTGGTTAACAAGGCGGATCTTCTGGTATGGGTGGTTAACAAGGCGGATCTTCTGGTATGGGTGGTTAACAAGGCGGATCTTCTGGTATGGGTGGTTAACAAGGCGGATCTTCTGGTATGGGTGGTTAACAAGGCGGATCTTCTGGTATGGGTGGTTAACAAGGCGGATCTCCAGCTAGATTGGCTGATCAGTGCAGAAGAGAAACTCCCCAGACAGTTTTGTTTTTTTCTCTTATTCATAGTCTGTCACACCAAGCATTCAAGTCTCACCATCACATGATGACATCAAAGTACCACTAGCCCATAAAGTGGGACAGAGGCCTCTAGCAGAATAAGACCATTTTAGCACAATACATAGTCATTGAAGACTTCCACCATTTCAATGCACTCAACTGGGTGGGACTTGGTAGTCTTATTGATGCAGTTGGAGCTCGGATCACATGACTGACGAGTTGGTTGAAGTCATGATTAATCGTAATTTATACAGTACTGTACATATATTATAATACCTCATTGGTTGAAATAGTCTATAGCAACTATGAAATTAATTGCCAGAATAGTTTCTGTGAAAGTGGACAATACATTACTACATTAACAAAATGCTAATTTACATAATATTGTACTGATAGTCAACAAGGAAAAACTTTGTATTCATTTGTCAACAAGGTTTTTAGCTTTTCTGAGTTAATAATTCTTACAATCTCAGTAAAACGAAATACAAACTTTTAAACATAATGATCTGAGTACAGATAAACTATATACTGAGGTTAGTTAAATGAAATCCAAGGCTTAACAAATTTAGTGAAGGGAAGACAAGAGGTCCCAGAGTTACATCAGCCACTGTCCTGGCACAGCGTCCATTTAATAGGTTGGACATACAAAAATAAACCACAACAAAGCAACACACACACTGTATTCATGGTACAAATAAAACCTGAAAGAGTTCTGTTGACAGACAGTTTGATCTGAGTGTTGTATCTTACTGTGGAGACAGGATCTATATCTGATAGACTAAGACAATCAACCAGCACATTAACAAAACCTATGTAAAAATGTACATAATAATGATGTTTTATACCAAAATAAAATCAACGGCATGATGGTTATTGGACATAGCTGCGTAATAATAATAAAAAAATAATAATATGTAACATCTTGACTGCTGATGACCTTGACGTAGTGAGTTGTGGAGGGAAAGAAATAAAAACAGAAATGTGTTTTATGAAGTACGGCAGAGTCTGAAACCTCAGTGATGTCATGGATGACATAGCGGGACTAAGTGGGGTGGGGGGGGGTTTAATTCACAGGCTGATAAAATATCCAAAAACAAAACTCTTAAGAATTGTACAAGTATAAAAAAGCTACAAACATTAATAAATTACATCACAGACACAAAGAACACTTCACAAGGTGCTAGTAAAAATAATCTGGAACCGCGGCAAGAACCGGATACTAGAACCTAAACAACAGGCTGGTCCTTGAAACTGTTTTTTTTCCATCTGTCTATTTTTTTTCCTCTCTTGAGCATAATGACAATACAAAGAGCTGTATGTAGTTATGTTCTTGAACATAATGACAATACAAAGAGCTGTATGTAGTTATGTTCCTGAACATAATGACAATGCAAAGAGCTGTATGTAGTTATGTTCCTGAACATAATGACAATACAAAGAGCTGTATGTAGTTATGTTATGTAAATGTAAGGCCATAAGACAACTCATGTAATGTTGTTCCTCAGCTGTTTTCCAGGCAACACCTTAGTCTCATAACAAATAAGCAATGGTTAAAACAACTGAAAATAAACAAGTCTAATCAAATAAAAACGGAGAGACTAATATCTATATATTCATATATATTCGTTTAAAATAATTAGCAAAAAACAAGTAAAAATGTATAATAATGAAGTATTATTAAGGGAGGAAAAAAAGGATACAAAAAGTATTTATGTAAAAGGCTATGTACAAGCTACATTCTAAATAGTGTAATGTGAACGCGTTGTGGTGCATATGCCAGTCGCGTGGGTTGCGGTGCTGCCTGCAAAGCCAACAGAAGAGTGAAAGTATCCCCATGCAACCACAGAGAATGGATGAGGCTTATCATTAGATCCGAATCCTAACAACCACGACACACGACCGCTATGGTCCCCACGTCCCGTGCTTAGAGTTCTAACAACGTCAGTCCTACGTTTCCCGCCAAGACAGAAGTAGTGTCCCAAATGTCACACTGTACCCAACGTAGTACACTAGGTTTGACCCGGGCCCCGCCTTGGTCAAATGGAGTGCCCTACACTTCATAGGGGACAGGGTGTTGTTTGGCACACAGTAAATACAGTATTTGTTAGATTACAATGAATTTGTAAACAGAACCACAAAAGTTATCCTTATTAAAAAATAATAACACAAAATATTGTTAAGGCTGTTTCGCTGGGACCGTCCGCTGGGATAATATATGTGCTTATCTAGAACACTATTACACATTGGTGTTCCCTACTGTCTATATAAATATCCAATGTACATGGGCTTTATCACAGACTTTCAACGTATGATCAACCTCAGTTCAAACAAATGGTACATCGTTACGAGTTTGTTTAGGTGTAAAAACATAATTTCAAACGAGAGCATTTGTTATGATGTCTGTTCCATTTCTACATCTATAGAAATCCTTTTCAGAAAGATCAATCTACCAGAGAAATCAGTTTAACACTGTAACCGCCAGAATAGACATTTGACATACTTTGAAAATTACTTCATGTTTTGTGCTTAATAGTTGTTTCATATTCTAAGTGCCTTTTGGCGGTTCCTTTCCTATCTATGAATGAAACCTAATATGAGGACAATAAATACCAGAACTGATAGTGCTTAGCAAGCAAAAGATTTGCATGGAAGAGAATGTATTTAATGAAACTTAAATGTTAAAAAACTGCCAGATTGTTAGGCTAGATCTAGTCTGGTGAGGACAGAGAACAACTTCTATTACCTAAATTCTTGAACAACATCACAAGATAATGATAAGCCACATCCGGACAGTGAGAACGAATTCTGTAAAAAACTACTTGTAACCCTGAACTACCTCTACCCATAACCCCCCACCCCGTCTAGAAGTGTCATGCAACTGAACACATGCAGGGATACTTTCAGGGTCCTGGAATGACTGTAATGTACTTCTAGGTTGTCTATTATAGCACACTATTCCCTTTCTTGTGCACTAGTTTAGACCAGAGCCTTATGGGAGACCAGTGCACTATGCAGGAAATAGGGTGCAATTTGAAGACCTAGATTAACTCCCCCTGATAGATAAACTGACTGTAGTAAAATGAGACACATTTCTCTTAAAAAATATTTATAGCAGGTATTCTGTACACTTTAATATCTGAAAGTTATAAAGTATAAGTAGAGGCAAAAACCTATTTTGAGTGACGAAGTTCTTCTTAGAAATTGAAAAATGTATTGACTTTCTCCTTCCACTCCCCTGGTGTGTTTCAGTTTGTCTCTGTTAGCCCTGGACCAATCAGGAAAGAGGAGGTGGAGACGGGGCTAGTTCATTGGCCAGTATTACTGCATCAGGAGCCAATGGCAGTCCTCCTCAGTGAGTCAATTCCTGTTACAGCAGGAGCTTCCCGTTGCGATGGATCTTGAGGATCTTTCCCAGTCTCTGTTTGGCCGTCGCCATGCCTTTCTTTAGCCGCTTTGCTTGGGAGCAAAAAGACAAAAATTGTTAGGACCAAACATTTTATTAATAATATCAACAGACCCTAAGTCTTCCATTGATTAGTAGACTGTGAGTAATCACCACAGATCTCTCACCAGTATGGACAGAGTAATCACCACAGATCTCTCACCAGTATGGATAGAGTAATCACCACAGATATCTTACCAGTATGGATACAGTAATCACCACAGATCTCTCACCAGTATTGATACAGTAATCACCACAGATCTCTCACCAGTATGGATACAGTAATCACCACAGATCTCTCACCAGTATGGACAGAGTAATCACCACAGATCTCTCACCAGTATTGATACAGTAATCACCACAGATCTCTCACCAGTATGGATACAGTAATCACCACAGATCTCTCACCAGTATGGACAGAGTAATCACCACAGATCTCTCACCAGTATGGGTACAGTAATCACCACAGATCTCTCACCAGTATGGATACAGTAATCACCACAGATCTCTCTGGACCAAAGGACCAATTAGAAAAGGGGGATGATCAGAGTGACAACCAGCTAATAGCATAAGATGTAGGGAGCCATTCTAATGAAATACCATCGTATGGACAAGTGCAAATAAGGACCCTAACATGTAGCTTGGCGGCCATTTTATAATCATCATAACCAGACGTGATGCTTTAGTACACAGGACGTCTGCGGTTAGGGGTCAGGGTTCAGATCAGCCCTGCTCCACTCACCTTCGCCCTTCGCATCGCCCTTGGCGGCTGCTCCTCCTGCTCCTCGTTCCCCCTTGGCTGTAGTGTTGTTGTTATTTTGAGATGATGAAGACGTGGAGGGTCTTCGCTGTGTGAGGAAGACTCCAGGGGCCATTGGCTGGGGCCCCCCAGACTGCTTCCCTCCTGCTTCAGAGAACTCAGGGTCACTCAGGTCATGGTCGGAGTCCTGAACCACATCTGGTTCTGGAGAACTGCTGTCTCTGCTCAGCTTCCTCAACGGCTCCTCGTCTTCTTCCTCCTCCTCTTCCTCCCTCACGACCACAGGGGGCTTCTTTTTGGTGCTCTTCTTTTTTTTCTTGGTCTTTTGCTGCTCTTCCTGCAGCAAAACGACATAATTGAATACATCCTTACTCCCTACATACAGTACAGTAGCACAACATGCAAATAAAGAACTCTGTCTTGCAGTACACCCTATTCCCTCTATAGTGCACTCCTTTGACCAGAGATGACACCCTATTCCGTCTATAGTGCAATCCTTTTGACCAGAGATGACACCTGGTGAAGTTGGAGAGAGAAGAGAGGAGATGAAAGAGACAAGAGAGAGAGCAATGGAGAGTAGAGATAGAGAAGAGAGACATGAGAGTAGAGAGAAATAGCAAGAAGAAGGAAAGAAAAAAGAGAGAAAAAAGAGAGAAAAGAGTACAACTTTTATCTAATTATTTTCTGAACTCTGGTACCCAGCTAGCTACTTGGCTACTAAGAGTGCATACGATTTCTAGCCAGTTAACACTAGCACAGCTAGTTAGCTATCATGCAACATTTGAACATGTTTTATGGTAAATGTACTTTTGTAACTGTCAGACTGGACATGTAGCAGTGTTCAGGTATGGCGTCTCAGTTGATAAGATGGCAAACAACCAAGTGGCTTGAATTCCTGCTGGTCTTTTAAGTTGTAACAGAGTCAGTCCGACTGGTTGTTGTGGTAACAGTCAGTGAGTCCAAATGGTTGTAGTGGTAACAGCCAGTCAGTCCAACTGCTAGTTGTTGCGGTAACAGTCAGTTTAACTGCTAGTTGTTGCGGTAACCTTCAGTTTAACTAGTTGTTTTAGTAACTGCGTGACTGACCTGGTGTGACAGTTTGGCAGCAGCAGCAGCCAGTCCTGTCTCTATGGAGGCCACTCGCGCTCCTTCTCTTGCCGGCCTTGCCTGACGAAGCACAGAGGGGCCAACACGTGCTGCAGACAGGCACAGGGATCAGTACGACTGAAAATAACTACTGTGATTCATGTTAGCTAAAACCTTTGCACACACACACACGTCGACATGACCAAAAACTGAACAAAACACATTACCAAACACTAAACACGTCCACCTAAATCAACACTGAACACATCCACCTAAATCAACACTGAACACATCCACTTCAATCAAAACTGTACACATTCACCTAAATCAATGCTGAACACATCCACTTCAATCAACACTGAATAGTTCCAAATCAATAAACACTGAAATTCAACACTACTGTTGTTTGCTCCTTGGGGTTTTAAGGCCGGGTGTTTTGTAAAAGCACTTTGTGACAACTGCTGATGTAAAAAGGGCTTTATAAATAAATTTGATTGATTGATTGATTGTAGACATCTACATAAAGCAATAATAAACATATCTAAATGAACACTGAACATATCCACATATACCAACACTGAACACATCTACCTCAACCAACACTGAATAGCTCCACATCAATAAAATCCACATCCACCTCAACAAATAATAAAAAACCTACAATAGTACTGAACCAATTCACTTAAACCAACACTGAACACAACCAAATCAATACTGAACACATACACCTAAACCAATACTGAACACATGAACCTCATCTAAAACGGAATACATCCACCTAACCAAAAATTGCATACACATATCAAACACTAACAATAAACATGTTCCTTCTATAAACACTAAACACATAAACATCACCTAACATTGAACACATCCACTTAAACCAACACTTAACAAATTCATAACAAACACTGAAAACCTCACCAAAAACTGAACTCATCCACCTAAATAAACACTGAACACATCCACACGAACAGAGAACCTATCCACCTAAACCAACAATGAACAAGTCCATCTAAACAAACACTGAACCTATCCACATAAATCAACACTGACCACATCCACCTAAACCAACACTGAACTCATCCACATGAACCAACAATGAACACACCTATCTCATCTACCATTGAACAAATTCACATAACACATCCATCACAACTAAAACTGACCACATCCAGCTCAATTAAAACCGAACCCATCCACCTCTAACCCAAACCCTCAATACATACACACATCAACTAAACACATTCCTCAACTAAAACTAAACACACACCTCACCTAACACTGAACACATCCACATGAACATCTACATGAACACTGAATACATAAACCTTAATTAACAACACTGACCACAGGTGTAGACTAACTGTGGTGTTGTTTTATATTATAATAATGACAGGTGTAGAGTCACTGTAGGGCTGTTCTATATTGTGGTAATGACAGGTTTAGAGTACTTGTAGGTCTGTTCTATATTGTGTTAATGACAGGTGTAGACAGGTGTAGAGTACCTGTAGGGCTGTTCTAAATTGTAGTAATGACGGTTGTAGAGAACCTGTAGGGCTGTTCTATATTTTGGTAATGACAGGTGCAGAGTACCTGTAGTGCTGTTCTATATTGTGGTAATTACAGGTGCAGAGTACCTGTAGTGCTGTTCTATATTGTGGTAATGACAGGTGTAGAGTACCTGTAGGGCTGTTCTATACTGTGGTAATGACTGGTGTAGAGTACCTGTTGGGCTGTAAGGTGTGTCATCTGAGCCTTTCCTCTTCTTCGATCTAGATTTGAAGACGGGATTATCCTCTTCAGACTCCAGTGAGGGATAAACTGAGACACATAGAGACCACAATCACCATCAAGTAAGAGACACATAGTTCAACAGTCTGTCTGTTATTTACAGTCCGTCAGTTGTCCACAGCTGTCCATCAGCTGTCCACAGCTGTCCATCAGCTGTCCAAAGCAGTCCGTCAGTTGTCCACAGCTGTCCGTCAGTTGTCCAAAGCTGTCTGCCCGTAGTACACTGCTGCCTGTCTGTAATGCACAGCTGTATGTCAGTTGTCCACAGATGTCTGTCTGTTGTTCACAGTGCCTTCCATCCTCTTCTCAATCTCCTGAAAGGTCACCTTCCTTATCTCATAAAGTGCATTCCTACAGCACTTGGTTTCCCTCCATTATCATAATGTTGGATGACATCTCCTTGCTTTCTCTCTGTACAGCTGTGAGGCAGATGCCCCCCCACCCTGATCCCCCCCTCCCTTCACCTAGCCACTCTGAACACGCCAGAGAAGAGCACGCACTTGGCATTCCAATAATTAAATGATCAAGATAAAGGATGAGGTGTTTACAGAATACAAGTCAGGGAGAACTAATAGAATGCTGCCCTGCTAGAGCCATTAGAACTACAACTGTTAGAGAGAGGTTCTAGAATAAGAATGTTCGTGCCACTAATGACTAATTAGAGTTCTGGGATTCTGAACATTTTTAAAACAACATATCTAATTGGTGCTAATGGGAGATTAAGGGCCTGAGAGGGGCAGTGCTGCTGTTGTTGGACAGACCTCACAGGAACACCACGCCATCTGGAGGAACTGCAGGATACAACTGAAGGGTGGAGGTTTGGAAGGAGCTGGAGAAACGTAAACACATGCCCTGTCATCTAGCGCTAATGAAAACTTCCTGGGTTAAATTAGACTGTGGCAGCCACATGTTTATACAACAGAGGTCAATCTGATTTTAAAGACACCTGCTACTAGTGTGAAGGGAAGGTTTGAGGCACCTCAGCGCTCTGCTGGGACAGGTTTAACAACTACGGTTTCCGCTAGCTAATCATACCTCTAATGAAACATGCATGACATATCTCTAATGGAACATGCATCATATCTCAAATGGAACATGCATCATACGTCTAATTAAACGTGCATCATATCTCAAACGGAACATGCATCATACGTTTAATTAAACGTCCATCATATCTCTAATGGAAAATGTATCATATCACTAAAGGAACATGTATAATATCTCTAATGGAGCATGAATTATATATCAAATATAACATGCATCATATCTCTAATGGAGTACGCATCATATCTCTAATGGAACACGCATCATATTTCTAAAGGAACAGCCACCATATGTCTAATGGAATATGTATCATATCTCTAACTGAACATGCATTATATCTCTAATGGAACAAGCATCATATCTCTAATGGAACAAGCATCATATCTCTAATGGAACAAGCATCATATCTCTAACGGTACAAGCATCATATCTCTAATGGTACAAGCATCATATCTCTAATGGAACAAGCATCATATCTCTAACGGTACAAGCATCATATCTCTAATGGTACAAGCATCATATCTCTAATGGAACAAGCATCATATCTCTAACGGTACAAGCATCATATCTCTAATGGTACAAGCATCATATCTCTAATTGAACATATATCTGGTTACCATAATCTGAGTCCTTGAAGCAGGCATCCATGTGATCATGGTCATCATCATAATCTGCGCTGTCAATGCTGCTGCCCTTCCTCGTCTTCTTGGGGAGTCGCTTCGCCGGCCGCTTACTGTTCCCATCTCCTCCTCTTCCGCTGGCCACTCCTCCTTTCCGTCCGGTCGTGGTGGTGTTGCTGTGGTTCCGGCCGGCCCGGTCGCCGCCCCAGGCCCCGAGGGTGTCAGAGGAGATGGCGGTGACCCCGGCGGTGACCCCGGCGGTGACCCCGGCCGTGACCCCGGCGGTGACCCCGGAGGACAGGTTGGCCATAGACAACATCCCCTGAATGGCCTCCTGTGTGCTGGGAGATGCAGGTGGCTGACTGTAAGTACGTCAATAAGAAATAACACAATAACCCATTACACTCCTGGAGATGTCCCCGGCAGAGAGACACATCGAGAGAGTGAGACACATCGAGAGAGTGAGACACATCAAGCTTTGATGCATACAGATCGAAAAAGAGAGACAGGCCAACAGAGAGAGACAGATGAAAAGACAGAGATCAAGAAAGAAAGATCAAGAAAGACAGATAAAGACAGAGAGTTAGACAGAAAGATGAAGTGTGATCAAGACAGATTGATGAAGACAGATCAAAAGAGACAGAGAAAGAGATCAGGAGAAAGACAGGTGAGGACAGAATGACAGTTTGAGATAGATAAGGAGAGATAGACAGATTGAGAGCGCTAGAGAGACAGACTGAAAGAGACAGACTGACAAAGCAAGAGAGTGAAAGAGACAGACTGACAAAGCAAGAGAGTGAAAGAGACAGACTGACAAAGCAAGAGAGTGAAAGAGGCAGACTGACAAAGCAAGAAAGTGAGAGAGATAGATCGAGAAAAACAGATTGAGACAGACAGATTGAGAGACAAATTGAGAGATAGACAGGAGAGACTGAATGAGAGAGACAGATTGAGTGAGCGACAGATATAAAAAAAGAGAGACGGTAATGTCACACTGGGTTCGTGCACTTTATTTGCCATGAGTGCGAGGTGAGACATTTTGGGACCTTTCCATTGGTTTATTAAGCCAGACAAGCTAAAACAGGCACATACTAAGGATTTGAAACCCATGACTAACTTATGTTGTGTTGTAACAGGATCACTTCAAATCTGATTCCTGACATCATCAATGATCAAGAATGTGGGAAATAGACACCATCATTTCTTTACATTAATTTAACTATGTGAAAATTGCCACGGATAGAGACAGATAGAGGTGAATAGAGACAAATAGAAACAGATAGAAATGGATAGAAATGGATATAGACGGTTAGTTGAATAGAGAGGGATAGACCGGGGCTCCTCAGTACAGTGTCCTTCTACTCAGAAGTATTATATGGAGTCATTAGGGACTTTACCATACAGATTAGCTCTATTAGCGCAGTAATAAATGTGCAAAGTGGACATTTAATAATGTTTCATAATTATGTTTAATGTTCTATAATTGCCTGTGGTCATTTCCTCCTTGCAGACCATGAGTCAAATGCCAGCAGTTTATAATTAGGAAGTAAATTAACATATTTCAGTGATGTTTTCTTTCAACTCCTTCGCTGCTCGTTTGCTTGAGCAACTAGACCATCAAGAGGTAGCTGAGCGGAACAGCTGACAAGCTACACGCACGCGCACACTCCTGTTCCTTTAACAAGCTACACGCACGCGCACACTCCTGTTCCTTTAACAAGCTACACGCACGCGCACACTCCTGTTCCTTTAACAAGCTACACACATGCGCACACTCCTGTTCCTATAACAAGCTACACGCACGCGCACACTCCTGTTCCTATAACAAGCTACACACATGCGCACACTCCTGTTCCTATAACAAGCTACACACATGCGCACACTCCTGTTCCTATAACAAGCTACACACACGCGCACACTCCTGTTCCTATGGTTTCTACTAGACTCCCGGCGACTGTCAGGGGACCAATATTAACTCACATAAAAAATATATTTTACCTAAACCATAACCTTAACCATAACTTTAACCATAACCTTAACTATTACTTTAACTCAAAGCCTAAAATAGCCTTGTTTTGTAATTAATTACCAGCAAAATGTTCCCACTACTTTCGTGACAGGTGTAAACCATAGCCCCAGGTGATTAATGACAGGTGTAAACCATAGCCCCAGGTGATTAATGACAGGTGTAAACCATAGCACCAGGTGATTAATGACAGGTGTAAACCATAGCCCCAGGTGATTAATGACAGGTGTAAACCACAGCCCCGGGTGATTAATGACAGGTGTAAACCACAGCGTCGGGTGATTAATGACAGGCGAAAACCACAGCCTCGGGTGATTAATGACAGATGTAAACCACAGCCTCCGGGTGATTAGTGATAGGTATAAACCATAGCCTCCTTGTGATTAATGACAGGTATAAATCATAGCCTCCTGGTGATTAGTGACAGGAATAAACCTTAACCTCCTGGTGATTAGTGACAGGTGTAAACCATAGCCTCCTGGTGATTAGTGACAGGTATAAATCATAGCCTCCTGGTGATTAGTGACAGGAATAAACCTTAACCTCCTGGTGATTAGCGACAGGTGTAAACCATAGCCTCCTGGTGATTAGTGACAGGTGTAAACCATAGCATTCAGGTGATTAGCGACAGGTGTAAACCATAGCCTACTGGTGATTAGTGACATGTGTAAACCATAACATACAGGTGATTAGTGACAGGTGAAAACCCTAGCCTCCTGGTGATTAGTGACAGGTATAAAACATAGCCCCTTCGTGATTAGTGACAGATATAAACCATAGCCTACAAGTGATATGTGCAACTCCTCTCTGCCTCAAAGCTGACATGTGATGAGCATTTTGTAATAAACTGGTTGAAATGCTTCACCCAGGAGGGGACTACACGTTGGTAATGGTTGAGGTGAGTTTCCAGTACATAGTATACATTAGAGCTGTGAAAGTTAATGCGTTAATGTGTGCGATTAATAAAAAATGCTTAACGTCGTACATTTTTTTGTCGCCATTTTTCTAGTTTGAGCCTCATAATCATCCATAGTTAGTGCTTGACTTGGGTGGGAGCTGTCACTTGTTGATTTGCAGCAGTGTACCGGTAATTTTATTGACAGTTGATTTGTGTTGGAGTTGTCCCAGAGCTTCACACTTTTTCAATATGACATTGTAGAGTAGCCTACGCATTCCTGACCTAAATCGTGTTCACTCACCACTTGGCTGTGAATTCTGCCTAACCGCGCGTTACCTACTCGTACGTTAGAACACAGTCTGCGCTGTTCCAAGTTGTTGGAAATGCAATATCTACGAGAGGAACAGCCGTGCCTCCCCTCTCACACTTTTCTGAAACTGGTCCCGAGATGCTATGTATGCGCGAATCCACTTGTTAACCTTGCTTTTAGCATGGTAAGTTATGCTTATTTTATGTTGCTGCTAGCCTAAGCTAAGCATTAATGTTGTCGCTAGAAGCAATTCCACTAAAATATATTAGTGGTTTCAACAACCTTGCTGCGGTGCATAAATACATTACAGATCTCTCTTGCTTAATGTTTGTAGACAAACATCTCTTGCTACCTTGCCTCCGTTATGCCTTTGCCTATTTAAGTATCCTACATTATTGCATTTGGTTGAATTGGGAAAACATTTAATAAACATTTTATTGTGGCAAAAAACCTATTAGAAAAGCTAATTGTTTCCAGGCCCTCACCTGAACCCCATTCTAACCACATTTTAGCCTAAAATCAAAGGCCAAAACCACAAATGCATAGGTGTGATTCAGAGTTGGATGACATGTCTGCAGCTTTCCAGGTGGGGGGTCTGATAAGTGTTTCATACAGAGTCCTAACACAGCTGTAATTGTACTTGGTGCCTTGATCAAGAGCACAACGGTAGGAGATGGTATAACTATTGGATCAGAGATGAGCAACTTTTTATTTCATTTTACATGGGCTACAAATAGATTGCAGAAATTTAAGGGCTATGACATACCCTGTTCTAATGGACCCACTTGGGTCCTGCACTTATTTCATTTCAAATCAAGTAATGTCCATAGTTTACAATAACACATATGTCTTTAACATAATGCACTGCTTTTTAAACAGAAATTTGAACATATTCTAAAATTGCAATTAATCACGATAACAGAACCTTCAGATAGAATCTACTGGAACCTCACAGTCACTACAGATCACCTGGGATATAACAGAACATTCAGATAGAATCTACTGGAACCCCACAGTCACTACAGATCACCTGGAATATAAGAGAACATTCAGGTAGAATCTACTGGAACCCCACAGTCACTACAGATCACCTGGGATATAAGGGAACATTCACGTAGAATCTACTGGAAGCCCACAGTCACTACAGATCACCAGGGAATAACAGACTGCTTCAATAACAGCTTCCAGCTGCTTAGCTTAACTCTCTTTCATCACATTAATTTACCTGCCTGTCTGCAGCCTGATCCATTTTAATGAGTAATCACTACAACAAGCTTCAATCCATTGAAATCAAATTTGCAGAACGGACTTTGTGAGTGTCGTTGACTCAATCAAAACCAGATTCCGACCCAGCAAATGTCTGTGTGTGTATACAAGTACATGCATCTATGTTTATGTATATGTTTGTGTGTGTTGGCTGGTGTGAGTTCTGTTGTCTACCTGTTTGCGGTGTAGTCGATGCCGCCCACTGCCTTGCTGGCTTGGAGCAGGTCAAGGATACCCACTGCGCTACCTGCCTTCTTCTTCACCTTGGAGTTACGACCTTTCACTTCTGGTTTGACCTCTGGTTTGACCTCTGTGTCGATGTGGAGCGACTCTTCATCTGACGAGTCAGCCTTCTGAGAAGGGAAAAGGATAAAACTATTATACCCACTGAAACATAACCGTACTATACACACTGAAACAAAGTACTTATACCCACTGAAACACAACCATACTATACATACTGAAACAAAGTAATTATACCCACTGAAACACAACCATACTATACATACTGAAACAAAGATATTATACCCACTGAAACACAACCATACTATACATACTGAAACAAAGTAATTATACCCACTGAAACACAACCATACTATACATACTGAAACAAAGTAATTATACCCACTGAAACACAACCATACTATACATACTGAAACAAATTTCTTATACCTACTGAAACATAACCATACTATACATACTGAAACAAAGTTCTTATACCCACTGACACATAAACATACTATACATACTGAAACAAAGTAATTATACCCACTGAAACACAACCGTACTATACATACTGAAACAAAGTCCTTATACCCACTGAAACACAACCATACTATACACACTGAAACAAAGATATTAAACCCTCTGAAACATAACCATACTATACATACTGAAAAATGTTATTATACCCACTGAAACATAACAATTCTATACATACTGAAACAAAGTAATTATACCCACTGAAACACAACCATACTATACATACTGAAACAAAGTAATTATACCCACTGAAACATAACCATACTATACATACTGAAACAATTTAATTATACCCACTGAAACACAACCATACTATACATACTGAAACAAAGTTATTATACCCACTGAAACACAACCATACTATACATACTGAAACAAAGTAATTATACCCACTGAAACACAACCATACTATACATACTGAAACAAAGTAATTATACCCACTGAAACACAACCATACTATACATACTGAAACAAAGTAATTATACCCACTGAAACACAACCATACTATACACACTGAAACAAAGTAATTATACCCACTGAAACACAACCATACTATACACACTGAAACAAAGATATTAAACCCTCTGAAACATAACCATACTATACATACTGAAAAAAGTAATTATACCCACTGAAACACAACCATACTATACATACTAAAACAAATTAATTATACCCACTGAAACACAACCATACTATACATACTGAAACAAAGTCATTATACCCACTGAAACACAACCATGAAATACACACTGAAACCAAGATATTAAACCCTCTGAAACATAACCATACTATACATACTGAAAAAAAGTTATTATACCCACTGAAACACACCCATACTATACATACTGACACAAAGTAATTATACCCAATGAAACACAATGTTATTATACCCACAGAAACACAATGTTATAATACCCTTTGAAACACAACCGTACTGTACATATTGAAACAAAGATATTATACCCACTGAAACACAACCATACTATACATACTGAAACAAAGATATTATACCCACTGAAACACAACCATACTATACATACTGACACAAAGTTATTATACCCAATGAAACACAAAGTTATTATACCCACTGAAACAAAATGCTATTATACCCACTGAAACACAATGTAATTAGACCCACTGAAACACAACTGTACTGTACATACTGAAACATAATGTTAATATACCACTGAAACACAATGTTATTATACCCACTAAAACACAATGTAATTATACCCATTGAAACATATACTGTCATGTGATATAGCTCTGACCCATCATTTAGGATATTTACTTAATGAGAACCCCTTAAAAGCAGCTACTCCCCCTTGGGTCCCCATAAAATACAAACATGACAAGTAACTTAACAGATGACATACTGACAGAAAAAGAACATTAAAACACTTTTACTGTACAACCATACAATTAAAAGCAACATGTGTCGATTGTGTCAGTTAGATTAAGTGTGTTATGGTCAGAGTTTGTGCGTTAAAATGTTTATTTACTGTATGTGAGTCCCAGTTCTGCCATGTTTTTAGAGGTAATTTTGCTGTTAATTTCAGTAACTGAGGAGGGAAGGGACTTATGAGATTATGACAATACTCATTTGTAGACCGAAGAAATCCTTCTAGTCACGTCTGGTGGGAAACATGGGTGTGTGAGCTAGATGAGATCAGATCATCCAACTGAAGAGAAGCCGTCAGCTCTCGCCAACCCTCAACCAGGAAAGAGAAGGATGCTTGTTGCTAGCACTGCCTTAATGGCAGGTCTGCAAGTGTCATCAAGGACAATGCGCGCTGCTTCATTTTTTGAGCGAGCTCGAGCTTTGCTTCTTCCTACTTTGTTGTAACAGTAGACCAAAGTCTTACTGCCCAGCCCCATCCTCTAAGATATACTAGCAACCAGCTGTGTTTCTGGCCTAGTTTTCCCTCTCTGTCTGCCTCCATCTGCCTCTCTGGTACATCAGCCATGGCCGTAGCCAATCAGTGTGTGGTATTCCTTGGCCCGGTGCTGCAGAATGCTGCTCTGATTCACACTGTTTGTTGTTTTAGGTCTCACCAATATTGGAGAGAAGTAGCACGCGTCCCGTCAAGAAGAGGGGACACACACACACTATATATACACACGTACATACACACATGTGATCTCTATTGCTTCATGACTGTTTTTTAAACGACCACACGGAATTCATTAAGGACCTCATGGAAGGGGAGGATATTCTAGAATGTTTTCCTCTGACTATTCTGTTCTTAGAAGCCGTCATTAGGCCGTTCTCTTCATGGACATAGAAATGTAAATATCAAGCTGTAATTAAAGTCATTAGTTCTGAATGATAGCTGGCTAATAGGACAGCTGAGGTAGAAATGCTAGTCTGCGTTCCAAATAGCCCTTTCCCACTCAGTGATCCATTTTGAATAAGGTGTCATTTGGACCACACAAAGGGATCTTGGCATTATGCTACCCAGATTACACCCTTCTGACCCCAACCTGACCTCAACTTATCACAAACTAAATATGCTTTTCAGTCATTCTATGCACATGTCCTTTATTACTGAAAACAGAGGTGAGAGCTAACATGAGAACAGAGGTGAGGAGCAAACATTAGAAGCCGATGGGGAGGAGCTAACAATAGGAGCTGATAGGGAGGCGCTAACATTAGGAGCTGATGGGGAGAAACTAACATTAGGAGCTGATGGGGAGGAGCTACCATTAGGAGCTGATGGGGAGGAGCTAACAATAGGAGCTGATGGGGAGGAACTAACATTAGAAGCTGATGGGGAGGAACTAACATTAGGAGCTGATGGGGAGGAGCTAACATTAGGAGCTGATGGGGAGGAACTAACATTAGGAGCTGATTGGGAGAAGCTAACATTAAGAGCTGATGGGGAGGAACTAACATTAGGAGCTGATGGGGAGGAGCTAACAGATGTGGTCTTATGTAATGGGGCACTTCATTTAAATACACTGAACAAAATTATAAACGCAACACTTTTGTTTTTGCCCCCATTCATCATGAGCTGAACTCAAAGATCTAAGACTTTCTCTATGTACACAAAAGGCCTATTTCTCTCAAATATGGTTCACAAATCTGTCTAAATCTGTGTTAGTGAGCACTTCTCCTTTGCCGAGATAATCCATCCACCTCACAGGTGTGGCACATCAAGATGCTGATCAGACAGCATGAGTATTGCACAGGTGTGCCTTAGGCTGGCCACAATAAAAGGCCACTCAAAAATGTGCAGTTCCATCACACAGCCCAATGCCACAGATGTCGCAAGTTTTGAGGGAGCGTGCAATTGGCATGCTGACTGCAGGAATGTCCACCAGAGCTGTTGCCCGTGAATTGAATGTTCATTTCTCTACCATAAGCCGTCTCCAAAGGCGTTTCAGAGAATTTGGAAGTACATCCAACCGGCCTCACAACTGCAGGCCACGTGTAACCACACCAGCCCAGGACCTCCACATCCAGCATCTTCACCTCCAAGATCGTCTGAGACCAGCCACCCGGACAGCTGCTGCAACGATCGGTTTGCATAACCAAAGAATTTCTGCACAAACTGTCAGGAACCGTCTCAGGGAAGCTCATCTGCATGCTCGTCGTCCTCATCGGGGTCTCGACCTGACTGCAGTTCGTCGTCGTAACCGACTTGAGTGGGCAAATGCTCACATTCGATGGCATCTGGCACTTTGGAGAGGTGTTCTCTTCACAGATGAATCCCGGTTTTCACTGTACAGGGCAGATGGCAGACAGCGTGTATGGCGTCGTGTGGGTGAGTGGTTTGCTGATGTCAACGTTGTGGATCGAGTGGCCCATGGTGGCGGTGGGGTTATGGTATGGGCAGGCGTGTGTTATGGACAACGAACACAGGTTCATTTTATTGATGGCATTTTGAATGCACAGAGATACCGTGATGAGATCCTGAGGCCCCTTGTTGTGCCATTCATCCACGACCATCACCTCATGTTGCAGCATGATAATGCACAGCCCCATGTTACAAGGATTTGTACACAATTCCTGGAAGCTGAAAACATCCCAGTTCTTGCATGGCCAGCATACTCACCGGACATGTCTCCCATTGAGCATGTTTGGGATGACAGATTTGTGAACAATATTTGAGAGAAATAGGCGTTTTGTGTACATAGAGAAAGTCTTAGATCTTTGAGTTCAGCTCATGATAAATGGGGGCAAAAACAAAAGTGTTGCATTTATAATTTTGTTCAGTGTAATTCTAAATTGTTTAGTCTGCACATAGGCATTTCTCTGGTTTGCATTTGAACAAAAACATATAATCTGAATAATTCGCTAAATTTGAACTTATTCCACACATAATTTATATTATTGGCACCTTCTGGAAGCAGCAAGAAATAATTTTAGTGAATCCAGTGAGTCTTCTTAATTGTGGAACTGAACTCACCTGTGGTGAGAAGTGCCTGCAATATGAAAGTCACTGAGCCAGTTTGAATAGAGAAAATGTGTTTTGTGTCACTGTTTGTGCCGCAATGAGCATGGAGAAAATAAAGACAATTAGAGAATTACATAAGGAGGTCAGACTCACGAGTGTAGCCAAGCATTTACAATCTCAAGGCTACAAGTCCATCTCCAGAGAACGTGATGTTCCTGTTTCCACCGTACGTAATGTTAACAACAAGACGTTAGGGCCATGCTGCTATAGTCAAAATCCCTGAACGTGGCTGCAAAAGACAACTTGATGTATGATAGCAGTAAAAGATTGTTAGAAAGGTGAAAAATGCACCTTGATCAACCGCCATACAGATTTAAGCTGACCTTCAGACACATGGTACAATAGTTTCACCTTTTTTTCATTGCCAACTCAGTGAAAGAGAGTGTTATGGTAGGAGTTGCATAGAGAAAGGGACATAAGAAATCATGACTGCAGTGTGCCAAGACAGACCTGAACATACCACAATCCTTCTGGGACAACCTTCGTGGACAGATGAGACTAAATAAGAGCTTTTTCGTAAAGCACACCATCTCTATGTTTACACAAAACAAAATGAAGACTTCAGAGAAAAGAACACTATAAGAACATAATAAGATAAATACATTCCATTTCTGTAATTATACATTATACAATGCCTTGATATAAAGGTAGTAAATAAGGTAGATAATGTATTTAACTCTCAAAACAGCTTTAACAAATGCCATCGTGGGTCTTTGGATTCATTTGCTAAGGAGTCACTTTGTTTAAATTTGCTATGTTTCTGAAGATGGTTCAGTGCTCTGACAGAGTTTGCAGCCTTAAAAACACTTAATTCTTCTAGGGAGGGCATCAAGTGGACTTGTCCACTTGCAAATGTCTCAGGTAGATTCAAAATCTACCAGCCACTCATTCTGGCAGCCAACCCTCATGCCTTTACACCATAAAACACAAAACGAACCAGTATGCGGTATAAGGATCCAAAGAAAAAAAGGTACATTGCTGCTCAATTTACAAAAAATCTTGTCACCTCACCTATCTAAGCCAAAATTTCACAGATTGGAAATGTTCAGCTGGGCCTGAAAGGAGGTTACCGTGGCAACAGAGACAACAGCAGGTGCGTCTGTTTGCCGCCACTGGCTAGGTGACTAAAATCTGATTGTCCTGAGGTAATTTGATGTCATTGATAGCAGTAGCGCGTTAAACTCAAATTAAAATGAAAACCATCACGCGTGTGAATAGAACAACGGAAAAACAGAAAGGAGATTTTTGAGTGAAGTATCTTGACCTTTAAAATTAATCTTTCAATGTTCCACTCCGGTAGGCTACGATACTGTACTCGTTGTTGCTGCGCGCACTCCCTCTCCTACTGGAGACTGCTCACTCTGAAGCTGTTCGCGTACCCGGTCTACATAAATTGTGCTGGATTCATTGTCTGGATCTGACGATAGTGTGTTCTGTGTTTCAAGTCGCACATGAATACAAAAGCACACATGAATACAATAGCGCCAGGCTCTCAACAACCTTAAGAACAGTGCTGTAACCCAACACATAATGTATATACCAAGAAAATGCAATTAATGCATCTAACAATCAGGAATTTATGTCAGGAATTAATTGTTTTCTTGCTGTGGAGGCTAAAATTGCCACCGTGAAATTAACGCAGAGGAAACACTGGGAAGCACAATTGGTCTGAAAAATCAGGCATATTTAAAGCAATGAGCAGATACTGATTATTATATTTCTGCCTATAATCGGCTGATATATCGGTGCATCCCTAGAAAAACAACCCAGGAATGGTTAAATTCAAAACGCGGAACAATGAGTCCAGGTCTAAATCCTACTGAAGAGATCTGATAACAGCTGTTGGGAGGTGCCCTTCAAATTAGTCAGAAGTGAAGCAGTTTGCACAAGACGTGTGGGTAAAACTGCCAGAGGTGCAAGAAGCTCATCTATGACCATAGAAGTGCTATTTTGAACAGGCTGTGCTACAAAGTATTTTTTTCTTTGTAGAACAAAGATTTTTTTGATTTAAAAAGATATATAAAGTTCTGAATCAAAAACAAAGGTTCTGTGATATCAACAGTGAAATAAATAATTGTGGAGACTAAACCTTTTGGTCAATTTCAACTAATTTTTGAGGTAATGCAAGTTATTCGGGATGAAAATACTTTTGGCCACAACTGTACATACCTTGACAGCAGAGGGGAGGAGCTTTGGCTTCTTGGATGGCTGGATTGGTTCTTTGATACTTGACAGGACTGGAACAGAAAGATAAAAGACAGTCGATTAACAACAAATCAACTAGAAGTTAGTCAGTCAACAACTGTCCAATGAGAAGCTAGAGTCAATCAACATCTTGCTAGCAAATCAAGCAATTAACAATTACAGTTACAAGCAGCATCAGCCCTACAGTACCACTAAGAAATTGGACACACTGTCCAAACATGAACTACTTCTTGCCCCCTTACTGTGTCTACCAAATATCACAATGCAGCATGGGACAGATCATTCTGCAATCTGCTTTTTATGGATTTATTTTTTACCATTTTTAATAATGTTGACAAATTTGAACGTCTCCTTTTTATTGGTCCAGAACCGCTGGAACTTTAAGCACCAAGTTTGGTTTATAGCACTAATGGATGCCTGTTTTCAATAGCTATATTTTACAAGAATATAGCTCAAACAAAATGGTGGCTTAGAGCCAATAAGCTAGCGTGAATTTTTTTCCTGTCTATCCATACAGCCAATCTGAAGCATACTTTCCATCTTAGCTAGATGTATCCCTAACAGTGGATCAAGGCTTGACCTTCATAGCTCCATTGTACAGATGATCTTAACAAGCTTTCACATGTTAATTTTTGACAATTTACACACATTTATGTTCCCACATGTATATTTACTGGTCAGGGATTTGAATTCCTATTGGTTTAGTATTCTCCAATACTACACTGGGATATGAGGTAATGTAATATTCTCTAGTACTACACTGGGATATAAGGTAATGTAATATTCTCTAGTACTACACTGGGATATGAGGTAATGTAATATTCTCCAGTACTACACTGGGATACGAGGTAATGTAATATTCTCTAGTACTACACTGGGATACGAGGTAATGTAATATTCTCTAGTACTACACTGGGATACGAGGTAATGTAATATTCTCTAGGTCTACACTGGGACATGAGGTAACATAGTATTCTCTAGTAACAGACTGGGATACGAGGTAATGTAGTATATTCTGTAGGTCAAGACTGGGATATGATTTAGCATAGTATTCTTCTAGTACAAGACTGGGATATAAGGAAAAATATAACCATTGGTGTGTCAAAATTAAAGATTAATGTTTCAGGATGCTCAATTTCCATTAGCATTATTTGGAGCCATTGAGTTTCCCATTGATCTGCGCATTGAGTTTCTTAATGATCTGCTCACTGAGCTGGCCATTGAGCTGATCATTGAGCTGGCCACTGAGCTGATCATTGAGCTGGCCATTGAGCTGATCATTGAGCTGGCCACTGAGCTGATCATTGAGCTGGCCATTGAGCTGATCATTGAGCTGGCCACTGAGCTGCCCATTGAGCTGGCCATTGAGCTGGCCATAGTGGTGCCTTTCCCTGTACCTGATAGTAGGAGTAATTTCCACATGAAAGAAGGACTCACAGGACAAGTCTCTCTTGATGGAGTTCTTTTTCCTCCTGATGGGGAACTCATCTATCTTCAGTTCCCCCTCGTCTGACACGTACTCGTACTCGTCTCTCACTGGCTTGCCCTTGTCCTCCTTCAGGTTTTGCAACGAGCTGAACACACCAGAGTTGGTCTGGGGCTTCAGCTTGGAGCTGGGACCGAAACACACACATGCATTAACACCCACACACACACACGATCACCCACAAGTACACACTAAGACTAGATTGTGTATTTGGTCACTTGATTGACCAATCGGTCGACCTCGACTATTGGAGATGGATTCAGTAAATTCGTACTCTACCGTAGCTAGTTTTTCTGTTAATTTATTTTATATAGAGCAGGAGGTATAAACCGACTAGTGGCACGTTCTTTAGCGCTTCATTCAAGCATCAATTTATTGCCTTCACCAGCAACATTTATAGCAATGGTAATGTTACGCCATGCTGTTCTGACTTCAAGCCTATAAAGTCCAGAGATAAGGCTGGCAACTTTGGTGGTGCAAAGAATTTAATGAATAATAATAATCATGGCAACCATAAGCAGTCGGTACCAGACATGAAGCACCTCATTGGAATTATTATTGATTAGGTGTCATTAAGCCTTATACATTGTTAGCCAGTAGAAACCCAAACTATGAAATATGAAAATTATTAAAGATATTGTCAGATATTGTTACGGCAATGATGTCAGACAAAACCACAAACCATAAATTAAGCAAGTGCTTTTTGGTCATTAAGTCGGATACTCCCCTGCCTTTCAGCATCAAAACCGATTTGTTCAGGACCTTCAGTGTTTGGGTCCTCTCTAGGTGTCTTCCTAATTTTGACCCTACTAGGGAATTTTTCCTAGCCACTGTGCATTTTCTGATGTAGAAAGGGCTTTATAAAATAAATTAGATTGATTGATTGATTTGATTAATTGGTCAATTATCGAAATCCACAACTTATTTCAGGTTATTTAAGCTACAAGCCCTTTGTTTTTGCATTTTGTTTTGCATTACTTAAAACATTTTTTATTCATCTATTATGTTAAGAAGTTCCATTAAAAGTGTTAATTCAGTATTGTTTGTAATTGTTAGTATTTAATTTAAAAAAAACGATAATTGTCAGATTAATAGTTAAACACACCAACACCTACAAATACACAATAACAACCACACACACTCAGCTAGCGGTACTCACCCTAGTAACTTGTGGTGTGTCATTGAAAAGGCAAATTTATCTCTGTTGCCCGACAGCGGCGTTCTCTCAAACTTGTGCTCTTCAGTTTCCATCTTCAGTAGGGAGTCTGGTTTACTGTTCTGTAAAAGATTCATGGTACATGACATCATCTCCAAGGCTGAGTCTGGCTATGGGCTGGCAGTTAGAAACCCTGTCTAGAGAATGTCGCCTGATGACCTTCCAGAACAGGGTCAGTGTGGACAACCTTTTGGCTCCGATCAGGATTTTTGAAATTCAAAAGGGGCCATACATACAGTATTTATAGAAATGACAGATTTACTACCCTGAAAAGGGCAGTTCTGAAAAAATTTGATGTTTCATTATGAATTTACATACTTTTTATCAGGTTTTAAAGTATTTAAGAATATAAAATTTCTTATTAGAATATATGATTTATTTTAAATTTGGTGAAACTGTGTCTGCAACCGGGTCTGGCCCGTGGGCCGTAGGTTGCCCACCACATTCTGAGACCATGTGGTGTACTCATAGGGTTTTTGAATCACTGGACTCGTGTCAGTCATGTTGGGGCCTTTTCCACTCTAAGACTGGGTGTTAGACACAAGGTCTGCCTCTGTGTCACTAGCCCATCTGGTTATATTTGAGTTGCAGCAGCTCTGCACGGGGACCATGCAGCTGGGACAGACTACAGACAATCCAACCCAAACACTTTGGCATACGAGTTTCCATGAAACTAAAGCCGACTAATGTCTTCCGTTCACCCCTAAGCTTTCCTCCAGGAACCATCCCATGTTATCCAGCCATAATGACACAACATTAGAGCAGGCCCGTTTCCCAAACCGCGGCCTGTATCCTACATGGAGCACTACTACTGACCAGAGCCCTATGCAAGATATGTAATAGAGTGCCATTTGGAAAGAATCAGCAAGACTTACAGCAGCAGATGTGAATGCTTATGTGTGGAATATAGTGATATATGACATAGTGTAATTCCACGGTTCTGAGGGCTGGGCCGGTTGGCAGGGCCATGGTTCTTAAAATTATGAACAGTTCCAGTACTCTAATTAGGAATAAAGCCGCAGTGTTAGTTCAGCTGATTACTTTGATCTCCAGCGTGTTAATCACTATACGATGATCCCACATATTTCTGTGTTGGACTCAGCTTCTCAAGCTCTAAGAGAATAGAACAACTTGCATCTGACAAATGGTATCCAGCTTGAATCCGGTTTATTTTTACATTTAAGCATCATTATGATGTTTACCCTGAGACATTGGTTTTTATAGAACGCCAAGACAGCGGCAACTCCAAGTACTCTGGACCTAACCTAACTCAAACATGTCTGACCCCAAACTAACCTCTCTCAAACATGTCTGACCCCCAAACTAACCTATCTCAAACATGTCTGACCCCAAACTAACCTAACTCAAACGTCTGACCCCAAACTAACCTAACTCCAACATGTCTGACGTCAAACTAACCTAACTCCAACATGTCTGACCCTAAACCAACCTAACTCCAACATGTCTGACCCTAAACCAACCTAACTCCAACATGTCTGACCCCAAACTAACCTATCTCAAACATGTCTGACCCCAAATTAACCTAACTCAAACATGTCTGACCCCAAACTAACCTAGCTCAAACATGTCTGACCCCAAACTAACTTAACTCAAACATCTGACCCCAAACTAACCTAACTCAAACATGTCTGACCCCAAACTAACCTAACTCCAACATGTCTGACCCCAAACTAACTTAACTCAAACATGTCTGACCCCAAACTAACCTACCTCAAAAATGTCTGACCCCAAACTAACTTAACTCAAACTGTTTGGTACCTAAACAAATTATTATAACCTCACTAAAGGTAATCTGTATCTTATCTTATATTTCCAACTGAATCAGTTCTGTATCTTACATTAAATTAACCTTAACTTGTTTTTTTTTCCAAATAAAAGATCCTTAGGTGTGTATACTACTTATCTTACCTGAAAAATCCACACTGAAATGGTTCTTGTATATAAAATTGCCTCACGTCAGACTGTTGTGAATGAAAATCTTACCTTGTATTTCCACTTCGCTTCCGTCTGCTTCTTACTCTGTTCTCGGATCTCAAACTTCTCCACATCATTCTGCTTACAGGTCTCCTTCTCTGACATGCTTAGGACGTTCTTAGCCGTCTGGAGGAGCAGGGAGAGAGCTCAGATCATTTCACTGTACAAATAAACAGGCAGTTGATTAGCAAATCAGTCGTGCTGGCACAGCACCGGTGAAACAGATGTGCGCAGACTGTCCAGTGTAATGGGTCAGGTCTGGAGTAGATGTGTAATGGGTGAGGTCTGGTGTAGATGTGTAATGGGTGAGGTCTGGTGTAGATGTGTAATGGGTGAGGTCTGGTGTAGATGTGTAATGGGT
>JACXGI010010972.1:0-26202 GCA_016801175.1 Esox masquinongy | reverse complement strand
CCAACATTTCTAAAAATCCTTTTTTTGTATTGGTCTTAAGTAATATTCAAATTTTCTGAGATACTGAATTTGGGATTTTCATTAGTTGTCAGTTTTAATCATCACAATTAAATGAAATAAACATTTGAAATATATCAGTCTGTGTGTAATGAATGAATATAATATCCAAGTTTCACTTTTTGAATGGAATTACTGAAATTAATCAACTTTTTGATGATATTCTAATTATATGACCAGCACCTGTAGACAGCTGCCCAACTTGCCTAATAGCAACCACCACTGGTCGCCACTTCATTTTAAAATTAGAGGGCTTTGTTGGCATGGTCAACATTCGTTTATATTACCATAGCAAGTAAAAATAAGAAAAATATAAAAAACAAAAGGGGCTACTGGTGACAGTGGTGGTGTGGTGATTAACTAAGTGTCATTTATTCAGGTACTCTAGTAGCGGAAAGCCTGTAAATTACATCAACAGTGATGTAGGATGGCAATTTCTACAAGGGTATACCTTGCCGAATGATTGAAGGAGGCTTTATTGCACCCCATCTAGTGCATCATTCAGCCAATTAGCAATGCACCTCAGACAGTGTGGTGTAAAGGTTAATCCTAACAATGACTAGCCTGTTCATTAACAAGCTCTTATTAGCCCCTTGGTGCAAGACTGACAAAACATTAACCCCAGAATACTCATCCCTCGTCCAAATGGAATTCTTTGTCTGTGACATGCTCTGTTTTTTGTCTGTGACATGCTCTGTTTTTTGTCTGTAACATGCTCTGTATTTTGTCTGTGACATGCTCTGTTAAAAGACAGAGATGGCACAGAGGACTGATGAGGTCCCCACATAGCGGGCCTGTTGTGTGACTTATCTCCAAAGCGACATCCGCCAGTGTAGGAGCTCAACTTCAACTCATAATCAAGACTTTTGCTTTTGGTCATAATGACATGACTCGACAGAAGATTATTATTGCAGTATTTGCCTTTATGTATAGCTGTTTGTATGTCATTTCTCGCTGCATATTTTTCATTTGGGACCATTCAACTGCTCAGATTTTTCTTCTCACTTAGAAATACGCTATGCAAACATCCTCTACTGGAAACCCAGAGATTTCACCCCAATTGTTGTTCAGCACATCTATCTTTTGTATTTTAGTTGACATAAACTACCCTAAGTTAGTGTGTTCCATACAAACCACATGTTTCATAAGAAAAGGCTACATTCCAGTCATGTTATTGTTTGAAATGTTTAGTCTTCTTATGTTTATCATGAGTTTATAGCCACAGGCAACAATGTCAGGCCACAATGGTAGATCCAACCTCAGACAAGGTGAACAATCTATTGTTCTATTCTTGAGTAATCAACGATTACTTCCTCCTTTAATTTTCCCTTTAAACAACACAGTGTCCTAAAGATGAATGTGCACCTGTACATGATTGTAGGGACTGACAGTTATGTGTTCTGGTCCACATATATAAGTTATTTATGGAGAGTCCATTTGTGTTCTTCTAATACTCCAGTGGGGTTAGGGTTAGGGGTAAGGTTTGACAACAAAAACTGTTAAGGTTAGATAACGCTTCCGGTGTGGTTAAGGTTTCGATTTAGGTTATGAGTAAGGTTAGACAACAAAAATGGTTCAAATTAGTTAATGCTTCAAGAAAAGAAAATAAGAAAAGAAAATATTGCACATCTCTCATGATTGTGTTAGAAACCAGCCGTTCTTACAGTGGTGAAATGATGATCGTGTACCCGGTTGTCAAAGGAGAGAGTAATTAAATTATGTATTGCAGCATTTGATAGTCTATTGTTCATGATGTTACAGACTAGATACTTGGTCTTACAAACTCGATCTCAAAGAATCTTCCAGTTGTCCTCTACTTTATAGACATCGCAGGACAGAATACGAAACACAGTACTGTAAGCCCATTGGCTAACTACTGTCGCGCTTTGACTGAACTTGACTTCCTGTGTACGGATAAACAGATGTTCTATTGTAAACTAAACATAACAAGCATACAATTCCCACACAATTGAAACTCGTAAGCTTTTGGGTCCTAGTTGGTGATGGGTACGCCCGGCCACCATCTCAGACAACAACTCCCTTGCAGAAAATTACTTCATTTAAAGCCACATATGTGTTACAGCCCCTAGCATCGGTATGTACTGTCAAAACATGCACATAAAACAGACAACTGTACTATAGTTGTACTATAGATCCAATATGCCTTAGCCTTGATAAACAAATATGTAAAAAAGTGTATCAATCTTTTTTAATAAGTAAAACTATTACAATATGTTTTGTCTAATATAGCGCTAAATGTTTCTGTTTGGGAATGTAATGATCAGTAAATTGAGTTTAGTAACATGTTACACTTGCCGTCAGCCACACCTCCTGAAGTAGCGAGAAGCAACAATAAAGTCAGTCTAAAATAATCGAAAATACTTATGGTCAGTACTAAGTCAGTCTAAAATACTTCCCTCCTTTTATCCCCAGCAACTTACTGGAGAAATACGGGCTAAGTGCCTTGCTGAAGAGCACTAGATATTTTGCACCTTGTCTGCTCAGAGAATTGAAACTTGTGTTTTATCTCCCCACACTAACCATTTAATAGCATTTTAAAAGCATTTTCCTTTTTTGAGCATCAGAACCATCCATAGTCAATGCTTGACTTGAGTGGGAGCTTTCCAGAGCATGATATTTTTTGCACCAACGTACCATTATTTTTCATTCTTTATGTTCAGAGCATTTCACAGGTACTTTTATTTCTTTTTCTTTTATTCATGTCTAGGTTCATGGTAAGTTATCATTAAAAATGTTTTTGCTATCTTAAGCTATAAGTATTAAAGTCGTCACAAGTCGTGTTTCCAACAACAATTCTTCTAATGGCAGAATTATGTTTGCATGTTGACAATTACTGTTTTTGAACAAGAATCTGGACACTCGGAAGTTATATGTAGCAGTTCTTTTAGTATCTAGTTTACTTGTTGTTTTAATTTCTCTAAATAATTATAATAAAATGCTTTAAGTTGCTGTATGCAACTATTTAGCATAGCTTAAGCTTTCAGAATTATATACTGCTATCCTTAAGTTATTAATTTCTCTTTTATTTATTAAAATAAATATATTAAGTTGCTTAAGTTTTGTCTAAGAATGTATGTTTCAGAATTGTACACTGCTAAAGTCTTTGTGTTGACTGGTTAAAGGGTCCTGAGGGTCAGTCTTTAATATTAAATTTAGAAGTTTGTGATGTATTGAATTGTAACGTGTATTGTGATGTATATCGTATCGTGAGGTACTTGCCAATACCGACCTCCTAACAGCAGCCCTCCAGAGAGAGGCGCTAATATGTCTTTTATACAGCAGCCTAACAGCAGTTATTCTACTTGATGCGTTGATAAAGGAAAAGGTATGATTACTGTATATGGTTAGAGACCAGCAACCATCTATTTAGATTAACATGGGCTACACATCTGTGCTCTCATAAATTATTGTGGTAATTTGATGGCTGAAATTTAAGGGCCATGACACTCTCGTCTTATGGACCTCAAAAAGACAGCTCCTGCACTTTCAGTCAACCACTGTTCATAGATTATAATAAAACACAGCATCTCTTCAAAAGAATGCACAACGTCTTAACATTTTTATTTAAGCCAAAATTTGAGCACATTGTAAAATTGCTATTAATTGCAATGACTTCCAGAAGATTGTGCGATTAATAAAAATTAATTGTTTTAATTTGTTTGACGGCACTAGTTTCAATGTACAACGGCATAGGTAATGAGACAAACTGCTGTCCTTTGCCAGTGCTGTCTGTCTTGTGTTATTGATAAGCTTATGCAAGTTCTGAAGTCTGCTTTTCTCCCACCAAACTCTTTTCCCACACACCCCTTGGGCATGCAGGACTTCCCCCACCACCATAAGGCTTCTGCAGATGCAGAAAGCCATTCCAGCCTCTATCCCCGGTTCCTCTGTCCTCCTGTTGTTCCTCTTTATTCCTCTTGCCCTCCGAAATGCAAGTCGAGGCCGTGCTGCTTTCCTGAGTGCTTTTCCAGCAGTCACAGCAGATGTCTTTGATATTGCCTCCGCTACGCACACACACACTCCTCTGGGGTTGGCAGGGGATGGAGAGTGCATATGTGTTTGTGCATTATTTCAGTGCTCTTGACAAGACTGGGACAAAATAGAAATGTTCGTTGGTGCGTTTGTTCAGGAATCAAAAAAATAAATGTGAGAGATTTGCGATTTGTTACATTCTGGGTGTTGAAGCGCAGCAAGATGGTGGAAGTTGATTCTGTAACTGTGTGAACGTCTGGTGAACTACATAATGTTGTCTTCAGAAGAAAAGTGCAGTTATGTCAAATGCAGTTCTTACTCTTTAATCTGGTTTGAGGTTTTGGAGTGTTTGACAAATATACAGGCTATAAAAGCATCAATCCTGTGATGGCTTCGACCACAAGAATTAATGAGGTTTAAGAGGTTGCAGGAAAATATTAGCTGCCCTCCCACAGTTAACAGTTTACAGTGGGTAAACATTTATCTGTGGGAATCCTATTGATGTACAATATCATTATCAGACTGACACATCTGGAGAGTTTGGTAGGAGACGAGACTGTGGCATGTCGAGAAAACAGGTGGTTAGTTTTTTGTTTTCTCACTTGCTCATCTCGCTTTGTGTGTCTGTCTCCTTGTCTTTCCCTACAACTCAAAGTAATGGTCGCAGATGTCATTATGATGTAACCAAGATGTTCTTCCTGTTGATACTGTACTGTACCTCCCAGTTAAGCATTCTGGAAGATTCTTGACATACATTGCCTTGCTATTGCCTTGAACTTCACAGTAATGGTTGTGGGGGAGGGATTTCTGTGGATCCTGATGCGTCTGGTCTAAAAGATCCAATGGATATTCTCTATTGAGCAGGCTTTCAAAATTCAGGAGTAGGCTTAACCTGGACGTGAAGAAACCTTCTTTCAAAGTACGTTTTGATAATGCCTCCAGAAGGCTTTAGCTTTATGTCCAAAAAACCTTAAAGGGTAAATGCACAGCTAGATAATATTTGGGGTGTTTTATCAGCCTTCATACATATACTGCATGCACAATTATTAGGCACATCGTATTTCTCAAGATTTATTTTATTGTTGAACAATCCCAATGCTTTATGTTAATCCAAAATATAATTGAACCTCAAAAACCTTAATGTTTAACAAAAGAAAAGGGACTTTCTCAGGGGAATACATAATTGTGCACAATTGTTAGGTAACACTGTGCAGAATTATTTGGCAACTAATTTACAAAAATCATTTCTCCCAACTCACTTGTTTATTCTACATTTTTAAAGTAAGTGTAACAAATAAGTGACACAATTTGACAATTAATTAAAATGTGTTTTTTCATATTCAGTGACCAATATAGCCACCCTTCTTTTCAATAACTGCTATGAGCCTTCCATCCATGGAGTCTGTAAGTTTCTTGATCTGTTCACGATCAACCTTCGCTGAAGCAGCAACTACAGCCTCCCAAATGCTGTTCAAAGAGGTGTATTGTCTTCCCTGACTGTAAATCTCACGTTTGAGAAGGGCCCACAAATTCTCAATAGGATTTTAGTCAGGTGAGGAAGGGGGCCAGGTCATTATTTGGGCATCTTTGAGGCCATTGCTTGCTAGCCAACAGTGGAGTACTTGGATGCATGTCCTGCATAAAGATCATGGCCTTCTTGAATGCTGAGGACTTCTTCCTGTACCACTGCTTGAAGAAAATATCTTCCAGAAACTGCCAGTAGGTTTGGGAGTTGAGTTTCAGTCCATCTTCAACACAAAAATCTTTCAACATCTGTTACACAAAAAGGTCCAATTACCTCATCCTTAATGATGGCAGCCCATACCAGTACCCCTCCTCCACCTTGCTGGTACCTGACTCAAAGTGGTGCGTTGTCCATTAGTGATCCAGCCACGGGCCCATCCATCTGGTTCATCAAGAGTCACTCTCATTTCATCTGTCCATAAAACCTTTGAAAAATCTGTCTTCAGGTATTTCTTTGCCCAATCTATACGCTTCAACTTGTGAATCTTATTCAGTAGTGGTCTTCTTTCAGCCTTCTTGACCTTGACCATGTCTCTGAGCACTTGACACCTTGTACTTCTGGACACTCCAGGTAGGTTGCAGTCCTGGAATATGGTGGCGCTGGAGGATAATGGGTTCCTGGTAACTTCACGTTTAATTCTTCTCAAGTCTTGGAATTAATTTGCTTCTTTTCATCTACATGCATTTTTTGCACCCCAGTTGACTATTCGCAACAAATAGTTTGAGTGTCCGGTGGTCACGCCTCAATAGTTTAGCTATTTCAAGAATGTTGCATCCGTCTGAAAGGCATTTTACAATTTTTGACTTTTCAGTGTCAGTTAAATCTCTTTTTTGGCCCATTTTACCTGAGGTCATGAAGCTGCCTAATAATTATGCACACCTTGATATAAGGTGTAATTCACATTCACCACACCCTCCCTCATTACACAAATGCGTATCACCTGAAAATGATTCAATCCAATGAGCATTGAAGTTAATATGGTTTGGAGTTGGAAAATGTGCATAGAAATAATGATAAGATCAGAATACTCACTTGCCTAATAATTGTGCATACAGTGTATTTATGAATGATTAGAGGTGTTTTAGACATAATTATGCATCTCACCAGTATTTTTCATAAATGAAGTAATTATTTGTGGCAGTTATTGTGGCCTTTGTGTTTCGTGATTACTTGGTAAATACGTACAAATTTTGCATGAAAATGTGTGTATTTGCTAATAGTATAAGAACGTCTACTAAAATTGAAATGTTAAGGAAGCAGTCAGAACAATGAGCAGTAGTGGTAAGTTGTAGCACTTCTGGCTCCATCCACATGTCGCTCTCCATCGTAGACTAGGTTTCAATGCCAATTTCCACCATTTACCTCAGTCTCCTTTCACTTTTCTTTGCCAAAACAATAAAAATAAGGAGAACACTCACAGTCAATACTGATCAAAATATAATGTTCTGTTTGAGTGTCAAACATTGTTGTAAGATAAAGAGAATATATAGTGTGGTTGTTCGCTGTATATCCATTGATTATATGGAACAGAATGTTTGTACACTGTATTTTTGACTGTCACTAGCTATACTGCCTGGCCCAAAAAAGTTGCACACTAATATTTCGTTGGACTGCCTTTGGCTTTGATTATGTCGCACATTCGCCAATGTTAGGCCAGTGTTAGAAACATCACAACAAATACCATGCAAATTGTCCGTTTCCATCATGTCCAGCGCATGGGAGCAAAAGAGCGCTTCACAGCTCTGCGGAAAGTTATAGACACAGATAATTTACTGAAACTCATTTACTTTTTAATTTCAGTGTGTTTAAACCTAGTTTAGAATTGTTTTGCTATGCACATTCATGTAATTTCACAACATTTTTATTTAATATACAAACGCGTTTCAGTTACTTAAGCCTATCTGTTGCATCAACTCTGATCGACAAAAGAAAAAACACTCAAGCGTGTGTAAAATATTTTTACTAATATTGTATGTTGGATTTTGTAACTTCCAACCATATTTCCTAATTAGATAATGCACATTAAATGTAAGGATAGAAATATATGTTGTCCCATTGCATATTAAATGTTGAAACACGTTTTGCTTCGTACAGTAGGCTGTTTCAAATAACTAGGCTATAATATGCACTCTGGGCGCATTTTGGATTCAAGCTAATTTGAAAGAGGTGAGCCCAATAATTTTGAGGTGGCCAATTGCCGGATTTTCTCCAGAAAGGTGGTGCTCAAAAGCGCAAACACCAGAAATCTGAAGAATCTTCTCCAGATCTACCACGTGTATTAAAAAATATATATTATTTGTCTTACACTATAATAGTGGCTTAACATTTACAATTTAGACAAATTGTTAATAGCAATTATTTGTTCCACAACTAATCCTCAACTAAAATGTCATTATCGTGACAGTCCTAGTCGAAAAACTCTGTAAGGCCTTCTCCAGCACATCCCAAAGACTTTCAATGGGACTAAGATCAGGACTCTGGTGGCCAATTCATGTGTGTAAATGATTCCTCATGCTCCATGAACCATTCATGCACAATTTGAGCCCGTTGAATCCTGGCGTGGTCGTCCTGGGATATGCCTGTGCCATCAGGGAAGAAAATATCAATTGATGGAACAATTTGGTCATTGAGTACATTCAGGTATTCAGCTGACTTCATTTTATTGCCACATAACGTTGCTGAGTCTATACCCGACCAATTGAAGCAACCCCAGATCATAACACTGCCTCCAGAGGCTTGTACAATGGGCACTATGCATGATGGGTGCATTTCCTCATGCACTTCCCTTCTTAACCTGACGCACCAATTACTCTGGAATAGGGTAAATCTGGACTCATCAGACCACATGACCATTTTCCATTGCTCCAGAGTCCAATCTTTATGCTCCCTAGCAAATTGAATCCTTTTTTCCCCGATTAGTCTCACTAACAAGTTGTTTTCTTGTGGCCACACAGCTGTTTAGTCCCAATCCTGTGAATTCTTGTCACTTTGTCTATGTGGAAATGCTCTTACTTTTTCTATTAAAAATGGCTGTGAGTTCTACTTTTATTATTTTTTAAGATTGGACTTCACCAAGAGTTTGTGATCTCCAGTCACGGTCATTCAAAAAATGTTTCCGACCGCATTTATTCCACAAAGCTGACAGTTCACCACTATCCTTCCAGGTTTTAATAATGGATTGGACAGTTCTTAACCTAATTCCAGTTATTTCAGCAATCTCCTAGTTGTTGTTTTTTTTGGTTGATGCAGGCCAATAATGTCACCCTTCTGAAACACAGTAACATCTTTTCCAGGACCACGGGATATGTCTTCCAACATGGTTATTTAACAAATGAAAAGCTACTCACTGCATCAGTTAGGGCTAAAAGAATTGTTGCCAGCTGAAACATTAATCACTGCAGTAATTATTCAATCATAGACTCTTAAGTATTTGCTTATTTAAATCCAAACAGTGACTTTTTTTTTGGCCAGGCAGTGTATATTGCCAATCATATTGGGAATGTCCGCCCTGGAGCATTGGGATTTGATCTTTTGACCAGAAGGAAGAAAAATCTTTTGACCTCCAACTCCGCTTACAGCAGCATCTGGTCGCTTGTTCAAGGACAGAGGAGGACCAACTCTGTCTGCTCTGTGATTGGATGATACACAGGCTCTGAAATATAATAAATTCCCTATTGACCCCAAGAATATTAAGAGAAGAATAGCTTACAGGCTTTAAAATAAGGTCTAAATAAGTTGTAAAAGCCCTTAAAATTAAGTTCAGTTGAGTTAGTCTTAACAAAGGTATCCGTTATCAGCTATTTTGAGAAATCAGCCCTGTTCTTTAGCTAGCATTTTGCATTCTCCATGTTGCAACAAAGGTGGCACTGTAATAGCTTCCTTACCACCCCTTTATTGGTATACCAGGATAGGTTTGTGGTTAAGATGTTTGTAGTGTCCAACCAGGATAAAGAACTAATTAGCTTGCTTGTCAGTTGAGAGTTAGCTAGGCAAGGACTTGTGTACACCTATTTTTTGACATTGAAACGAATTGGTTTGGTTAGAAAACGCGTTCTACTAAATTGTTTCATTCTCAAAATACTAAACCAATATTTTATTTAACAAAGGTTACTTTGTCTTTAGTCTTTAAGGACAACTCCAGACTCCCAAACACCAAATCTTTGTGCAGATCATGTTTCCAACGTCAGACTGTTTAAACAGCTTGACAATGTGTTCTGTAGGTTTGATAGCTAGGTACTGCAAGTTTCCAAATTTTACCCCCAGTGACGTATTTGGGGGTACTCACATGTTTTTTAAAAACTACGACAAGCATTATGATGGAGTGAGTTTGACTTCCTGATCTCATAACTAATGTTTTTGGCTTTAAAATAGCCGTTTGGCATTAAATAGCTGTTTGGTACATTTTGATAACATGCCACACAGAATGCAGAAATAGTGTGAACTAAGCTACTTAATATTGTAAGCATTGTGACATATTACATAAGCTATCCTAGCTAAAATTACACTGTATAGCTAAAAGTATGTGGACAGCCCCAATAATGATTGAGTTCAGGTGTTTCAGCAATACCCACTGATCACAGGCGCATAAAATCTAGCACATGGCCATGAAATCTCCATACCTCACAAATGCCCTTTTGGCCAAATTCGCAGAGACCCTCCAAAATCTTGTTGAAAGCCTTCCCAGAAGATTGATGGCTGTTATAGCTGCAAAGGGTGGGCCAACTCCATATTAATGCCCTTGATTTTTGAATGTGATGTCCAACAAGCTCTTATGAGTGATGGTCAGGTGTACACATGCTTTTGGCCATATAGTGTATTTTCATGTTCAACTTTTTTAATAGAACATTGCTCAGAAAATCTAAAATTATAGTTCTATGATCTGTTTCTTATTTGACAAATCAAATACCGTTATTAAATGTGTTCAATTTTGACATGCAAAGACCCAAACGGCATTCCATAATTTGAGTTTCTCAACTCTGACTGCAGGCACATTACTATGTATAATCCCTTTTTGCCGGACCGTGTAAGCGGAGCCGGCCTAGAAGAGCAAATGTCTCTTACTGACTGACTGATTGACTGACTGACTACCCCTTGTTAAATAGTGTACTGGTTAGAGACACGGACTACAGAACAACAGGTCCCGCGTTCGACTCCTGTCACAGTCAAAACACGTTATGCCTTAGGATTTGTTCAGGACAAACAAAAGCTTCGCTAGCTACAACCTTCAGTAGCAACGTAATAGGAAGCCTAAAATAAAACTGTTATATTGTGACTATTTCTGGTGGATTTTCAAATTATGTCTTAGGATTTGTTCAGGATAGACAAAAACTTCGCTGGCTACACGATTATCTCGTCTTTTCACTTGACAAAAACGTCTGTTATCATCACCTATATTGATAGATACTGTATCAATGTCATTCACAAATGGCTAATTAGCTGTTAAAATGGCCAGTGGCAAAAGTGCTCAGTGGCAAGATTTGCTCAGGATAGACAAAAGCTTTGCTGGCTACAGTCTTCAGTAGCTACGTTATAGGAAGCCTAAAATAAAAATGTTCACTGTTATATTGCGACTTTTTCTGGTGGATTTTCAAATTATTTCTTAGGATTTGTTCAGGATAGACAAAAACTTTGCTGACTACACGATTCTCTCATCTTTTCACTTGACGAAAAAGTTTATCGTCACCTATATTGATACAGTAGTTATTGTATCAATGTCATTCACGAATGGCTTATAAGCTGTTAAAACAGCCAGTGGCAAAAGCCATACAGTTCATAGATGCCATTTGTGGTGGAGGTAAACTTAATAAGAAACGTTAGTCAGTTTAACACAATGCTTAATGGTGTCTAGCGACATATTACTGGCTAATAACTTTTTAAACGGCCAGTGGCAAAAGTCATACAATTCATAGATGCTATTTGTGGTGGAGGTGAACTTAATAAGAAACATTAGTCAGTTTAACACAATGGTTAATGGTGTCTAACGAAATATTCAAACTTGGTGTGGTGTTAATATGTGACAAAATTATATAATATCAAGAGTCTATACCGACACCTGGCAAATGTATAGCTCTGTGGCGTAGTGGTTAAAGACACAGCATTTTGACACAGAGACCACTGCAAATTGAACGCTTCTGTTTCTCACTCAAAACTTTCCTTTTCAACTTTCTCCTTCTCTTAATTTTTGCCGGACTGTGTAAGCAGAGCCGGCCAAGAATAGTGAATGTCTCTTAGTGAGTGAGTGAGTGACTGACTACCCCTTGTTAAATAGCGTAGTGGTTAGAGAAGCTGAGTTGTCAACTATAGGTCCTGAGTTCGTATCTCCTCGCAGGCGAAGCGAAGTATGCATTATGAATTATTCCGTATAGACGAATACTTTGCTGGCAAAAACCGTTAGTATCTACATTGTAGTAAGCCTGAAATAAAACAGTTTACGGTTATATTGCGACTGTTTCTGGTGGATTTTCGAAGTACGCATCCGTGCATGCGTTTTGGGTCAGGATAGACAAACACATTTGCTGGCTTAACATACAGTAGTTATGTTATAGTAAGCCTTAACTGAAACTGTATACGGTTATATTGCGACTGTTTCTGGCATGGAAAAGTTCATCTTCAGTCTCGCTAGCAATTGCTCTATTCTTGCTCAATGATTATTCCTAGGAAGTTAGTAGATACTAGTAAGCCTATTACTGGCTAATAAGCTTTTAAAACGGCCAGTGGCAAAAGCAATACAGTTCATAGACGCTATGGTGGAGGTAAAATTAATAAGAAACGTTAGTCAGTTTAACATAATCCTCAATGGAGTCTAGCGACTGCTGAAATGTGTAATGCTGTGGCATAGTGGTTAAAGACAGAGCCTCTCATGTGGAAGACCTAAGTTTGAATTTATTGAGAGCAACAACATTTCTTATTTCTGGTAGATTCCATGATTCTCTCGTCTTTTCACTTGATGAAAAAGTTAGTTATCGTCGCCTTTATTGATAGTTATTGTATAAATGTCATTCACGAATGAAAGAAAAAAGTATCTTGTTTTGCCATGAAAGAAAAAAATACGTTCTCATGCCATGAAATGAAATAGCTTTGGCAGACTCGCTAGCAATTGCTCAATTCTTATGACTATTCCAGTAAGTTAGTAGATACCGGTAAAGCTTATTACTGGCTAATATGCTGTTAAAACGTCCAGTGGCAAACGCCATACATAGCCGCTATTTGTAGTGGAGAAACGTTAGTCAAACTTAGTAAGAAACGTTAGTCAGTTTAACTGAATCAGTGTCATTCACAAATGGCCAATTAACTATTAAACCGGCCAGTGGCAAAAGAGGATTTGTTCAGGATAGAGACAAGAGGCTATACTGACACCCGGCAAATGGTGTCAGTATAGCAACACTTTCTATTGCGGGCCGGCTGAACTAGGCTTGCCTGGTTTCTTGTTTCTGGAGCTGTAAGTTGCCTATTAACAAACTAAACAGCCACTGAATAGTGATTGTGAGAGGCACCTCAGTACTTGCCTTCCTACTACAAAGCGCTTGAAGTTGTAGGAATCTCATAATTAAAACAAATAAGTCCCTTGTTTGACAAAAGGCTTATTTCTTGGCAAGTTGATCATTGATTTGAAAATTGTCAACAGATTTGGATTACTATGTTTCAAACCATGTTATTGGAGAGTAGTGGAGACAAGCTTTGGAATTGTCCTTTGAAGGAGCAATACATAATAAAAAAATTCTGAATTAGAAAACATAAAAACTGTCGCTCCAATATTTTGTGTACATTTTCTGATATCACAATGCACAAATTGTACATATTGCGGCTTTAATGTGCTTGTTTGCCAGCCTCCTCCTTGGATATTAGCACACAGGCCTTTTAAAGCGTAACTTGAATCCTAATCCCAATATTGGATCACAGACTAGCATCTGTAAGAAATTCAGACGTTCGTATAGTGTTGAAATAATGATTGCATACCCGGTTATCAAGGGAGAGAGAGCAGCATTTGATAGTCTCTTGTTCATCATGTTACAAACTCAATCTTACAAACTCGATCTCAAAGAAACTTCCGGTCATACCTCTACTTTATAGACATCGCAGTCCAGAATACACAACACAGTATTGTAAGCCCATTGGCTAATAACTGTCATGTTTTGACAGAACATGACTATCTGTGTATGGGTAAACGGATGTTCTGTTGTAATCTAAACATAACGAGCATACATTCATAGAATTCCACACATCTCACCCACTGTTGTGGGGCTTTGGGCAACAGTGCTTTGTCTGTCTCTCTGTCTATGGCCTTCAGAACACTCTTTGTGTCTGTTTTCAGCCTGAGGAGAGATAAAGAGCTGAGCTCACAACAGGTGTGAGACAACGCCTTAATTGTCTGTCTTAAGTTGTTATATTGGCAAGGTCACTCCACAACTGTTCATTATCGAGTTTACCTAATGTGTTGATGAAGCAGTTTTACTTTAAAAAAACAAATGTACTCAAGAGATATTGGTTGAGGGGGTTGGAACTTGTTTGTGTACATTCATTGTGATGAGGTTTTGAGTCCAAGAGTCACGAAATGCCATGCTTGTTTATATAGACAGTTATTCTATACCATTCCTGTTGGTTGACTCTGTGGGAGGACATATTTTTGGTGATTCAAAACTTTGTATTCCAAACATTGGGGGACTGTTACATTGACATTCTTATACAGTACTTGAGCCAAGGTCTGAGTTCATATATGCAGATGGTTTCCATATGTATTTCCTATTTGCTGAACTACCTTTTGACCAGAGCACTATGTAGCCTGGATAAAAGTATTGCACTATATATGGAATAGAGTGGCTTTTGGGAAACACAGTGTGTGTGAAGGGGAAGAGGCAGGCTGGCAGTGAGACCCAGCCTTGGGAGGAATGGACCAATGGGCAGCCCCCAGTCCTTGCCGCCGGTACACTTCTGATTGAAAAAACTGTGAATTCTGCTTTGTATCTGATAATGATTTGATCATGACATACAGGAGAATGTCGGGCAATTTGTCTGTGAACTAAAGCTGAACCACAAATGCAGCATGCCGCAAGACAATGATCTGAAATTCACAAGTATACATCAGAATCGCTGAAGAACCAGACATGTTTTAGAATGCCCTTGTCAATGTTCAGGCCTTAATCCCATTGTGATTTTGTAGCAGGACCTAAAATGACAGTTCATGTTCAAAACACCCTCTAGGCACAGTGAACATCTGTCCCTGGGGAATCTGCTAATATGCAGCATTTGCTCATTGTGTTGAAAGAAGAATGTGTCTCTATTTTATCAAGGTGATTTATCGGAGTAAAAAGTGAGGCAAAAAAAATCAAACTAAATAAACTGTGAAACCGCCACCATCTAAGAGTCTTTCACATCTGAATAGAAAACCACCTTTTCGGACCGACCAATTTGGGCTACCAAGAAATAGTTACACTCATTACACTCACTGGATTCAGTGGATTCTTAGGAACACAGATATGTTGGAATTGATTTTTTTTGTGATGCACATTAGCCTTATAGGGGTTGTTTTAGGGCAGTCATGTTAGTTTTTCAATCAAGGGGAAATAGAGAAGTGTCTTTTTAAACAAATAAAAAAGGAAAAAGACTAAATATACATATTGTTTCTGCTGTTAGGTTGCCTAGGCAGAGAGCTTGTGTACTGTACATTTTGTACATTTCTAATTTTTCTTTTTCTTTTGATTTTCAATATCTGGATGATTATAAATTTGGGGTTAAAATTTATTTCCTTCTTACCAATATTATGGTAAATCGAAGTGTAGTTAAAGCATTAATTTGGCTGTTGAGCCTACCCCAGGAGAAAGCCAGCAGTGCATGACAAGCTGGTAGTAATTATTCAGTCTGAGGATTTCTTCAAAGCTTTGTAAGGGCTGTCATCATTGATTGGGGACATAACGATAACCTTTGTCTTGTAGAAGACCAAGTCAAATGACTATAGAGAAGTTGATGTCAGACGGAAGGGATGGCGAGGAGCTGTTAAATAAGTGAACTGTGCTACTTGCCTATAGCAGGACAACCTGCTCATCTCCCTCTGTTAACAAACCCTTTAATCCTTCTATTAGCTGTCAAGATTTAGCTTAGGACGGCAACTCATGTCCATAATTCACAGTATTGGACGACACCACCAACCACTGACAATGAACCAGTTTTTCTTTAATGTTATTTAAAAAATATATATTTCGTGACTATACATAATGCAGGAAGGCCCTATCCAAAATTAACTGTTCTTGGATCATTAGGGTTACTTGTTTACAGCAAAAGGTTCTAGAATGAACTGGTTATATATCAGTAGTTAGTAGCTAACCTGAATAAAACATTTTTGACCTGTTTTAAAATAAACAGATTATAAGGGGAATTAACAAATTAGTAAGGGGAACCTCAGATATCTTTAATAATAACAGGAGGGGTACCTTATGTTTTCTTGCTTGCAAAATGGAGATTTCCAATGGATTATCATGTGACCAGAGTGTATTTTTAAGATTTGCTGGGCAAATCTGTCCCTTCAGCAAAGAAAATGGAACTGTCCCTTCAGCAAAACTAAAAATGTTTAAAGGGATAATCCACCACTGCCAAAAAAAATCATAAATCTCTTATCATATATAAAATTACCAGATCAATACCAATGGCTTCCTGGCAGTAGAAGAACCAATGGCGGAGTCTGAGTACCTGGGGAAGATGCCTGCCAGTTTTGGAATGATTGCAGCTTTCCTAGGAGACTTGGACAACAGCGATGGAGTAGGGAAAGTATATTACCGGCAAGACAGTATCCCATATGTGCTGCAACGAACCAAGGAACACATCAGCCAGGCCTTCCCTGATGATAACAAGATTGAGTCCATCCACGCCATAATCGTTACATGGGAGACCTTGGCAGCCCATGGCCCACCTGGCGAAGGATGGGACGGAGAGGTAAGGAGGACCTGTGGATTTGTATCAATTTTGACAGGAGGTAAACGTTGACACATTTTTATGCTTGAAACTCAACAATGTCAAAATTGATAGTTGAAACTATATAACCTTTTTTAATCCATACTCATTAAACCATTAATAGGGTGCAGTTAGACAGTCTAATTTGCTCTCTTCTTTTTTGTCTTCCTACCGTGTAGAGGAACACCTTCCAACTAGTGGTGGCCTCCACGGACTCCGCCTCCTACGCCATCATGTTCTACCCCAGTGAGGGGCTGCAGTACATCTCCACGATTGTGGAGGGCCAGAGGGAGTCTGTTCAAGCCGGTTTCAGCCAAGGCCTGATCCGGGGTTGGTTCAGCTGGACCAGTACCCAAGGACCCTACTACCGTATCACTACCGATGATGAAGCATCCATCAGACGACTCTCTGAGTAAGTTGCTTGGTTGGAAGGTTGGTTGGTCGGTCAGAAGGTTTGTTGGCAGGATGGATGGTTGGGTGGGAGGATGTTTGGTTGTTTAGGAAGTGGCTAGGTTGGTTTGAATTGGGCTGGGTTTTGGAATTTTATGGCAAGTTTCTGGATGCTCAAAGCTCTTTAAAAAAAGCTCAGTAAGTATCCATACTGTTCTGTCAGTATGTTAAGCAATTCCATAAATATAGTGTTATATGGTTATTACATTTTCAATCAAGCTCAACATAGAGTAGACAGTATATAGACCTTGTTACAAATAGGACAAAAAATGTAAAATCATTTGTTTCCTCTAGGGGGACCAACTCAGGGAGGCATGGGGTATGGGTGTATGAAATTGGCACCTCCCCCGTGTTCACGTCCATCAACCCAGGTCAGGTCACAGACCTGACCCCGGAGGAGGACGTAGACGGAGGGCCCATGGAGACTGTAACCGTATTTCCGCTGATAAACACCGGAGGACAACAGGAGATCGTGTTTCCTGAATATAAGCCAGAGGAGGAAGAGGAGACATCTGAACCGGATCTCCACCCAACAGCCCACCCTGTCCAGTACCAACCCAATTACCCCTTTGTCTCTGAACCAGCCCAGCCCAGATACCCTGAGCCCATCCAGCCACAGCCACCGCTCTACCAGCCCCAAACCCCACAAGTGGTGGTACTGGAGGAAGATGATCACCTTAACGTTGATGGTAAGCAGTGAAAAAAATGGATTGTGTGTGCAGTGACAGAGACAGAGGGGTTTTAGACCAAAAAATTATTTTAGACCAAATTAGAACATATTGGTGTTGGAGTGTTTTGTGCTTCTGTTCTTATGTAAAACGAACACTTTATTTTCATCAGTGTTTGCGTATAAGTCTGAGACGTGCGCTAGCAACAGGCAGAAGTGCTCGTCCTTCTCCGACTGTGAGGATTACACCAATGGCTATTGTTGCCATTGTAGACCTGGTTTCTATGGCAACGGCAAGGATTGTGTGGCTGAAGGTAGAGTGCATCCCATACCCCAACTACATATTTATGTATAAGGGTAGCTTGCCACATTAATGTATTCAAGATGGTTTCAGAACATCTAAGCATTTAATGTAGAAGTCTGAATCTTTTTCACCTGCAGGTAAACCCCAACGGATGAACGGCAAAGTGAATGGCAGGGTGTTTGTGGGAAACTCTCCCTCGCCGCTGGAGTTCTCCAGCAATGACCTGCACTCGTACGTGGTGGCCAATGATGGGCGTGCCTACGTGGCCATTAGCACCATCCCAGCCGGTCTTGGCCCCTCCCTTCAGCCCCTCTCTTCCCTGGGGGGGGTTATTGGCTGGGCCTTCGCTCTGGAGCAGCCCGGCTACGAGAACGGCTTCAGCATAGTTGGTAAGGTCTGGTCGCAGATTGTCTTGCACTACGTTGTTATTCTGAGAGTTTGAAAGTAAGAGCTAATATTGGATGGATCTTGGAAGTGATTCCTTGATTCCTTATAAATATATAAGGCCCAAAGTATTGGAATATACAGTTGTGCTCAAAAGTTTGCATACCCTTGGAGAATTGGTAATATATGTACCATTTGGAAAGAAAACATTAGTGAGCAGGCAGAACACGTCTTTTATTTATTATGGGATTCACATACAAATGTAGGTCATAACAGAATGGCACAATCATAAAACAAAACATGGCAACAAAGAAAAAAATGAACTGACCCCTGTTCAAAAGTCTGCATAGCCTTAGTTCTTAATACTGTGTATTGCCCCCTTTAGCATCAATGACAGCGTGCAGTCTTTTGTAATAGTTGTGTAATTCTTGCAGGCTGCCCATTCGTTTTGGCAAAATGCCTCCAGGTCATGCAAAGTCTTTGGTTGTCTTGCATGAACCGCACATTTGAGATCTCCCCTGAGTGGCTCGATGATATTAAGGTCAGGAGACTGTGATGGCCACTCCAGAACTTCACCTTTTTCTGCTGTAATCACTGGAGGGTCAACTTGGCCTTGTGCTTAGGGTCATGATGGTGCTGGAAAGACCAAGAGCGTCCCATGCGCAGCTTTTGTGCAGAAGAATGCAAATTGTCAGTATTTTCTGATAACATGCTGCGTTCTTCTTGCCATCAATTTTCACAAGATTCCCCGTGCCTTTAGAGCTCACACACCCCCAAAACATCAGAGAGCTACCACCATGCTTCACAGTGGGGATGGTATTCTGTTCACTATAGGCCTTGTTGACCCCTCTCCAAACATAGCAACTATGGTTGTGACCATGAAGCTCTATTTTGGTCTCGTCACTCCAAATTACAGTGTGCCAGAAGCTGTGAGGTGTGTCAAGTTGTTGTCGGGCATATTGTAACTGGGCTTTTTTGTGGCATTGGCACAGTAAATGCTTGTTTCAGGCAACTCGACCATGCAGCTCATTTTGTTCAAGTATCGTCGTATTCTGCTCCTTGAAACAACCACACAATCTTCTTCTAGAGAAGCCTGTATTTCTCCTGAGGTTACCTGTGGGTTTTTCTTTGTATCCCGAACAATTCTTCTGGCAGTTTTGGCTGAAATTTTTCTTGGTCTACCTGACCTTGGCTTGGTATCAAGAGATCCCTGAATTTTCCATTTCTTGATAAGTGATTGAACAATACTGACTGGCATTTGCAAGGCTTTGGATATCTTTTTATATCCTTTTCCAAGTTCCTTTATAAAGTTCCATTACCTTGTTACGCAGGTCTTTTGACAGTTCTTTTCTGCTCCCCATGGCTCAATATCTCGCCTGCTCAGTGCATCCACGTGAGAGCTAACAAAATCATTGACTATTTATACACAGACACTAATTGCAATTTAAAAAGCCACAGGTGTGGGAAATAAACCTTTAATTGCCATTTTCACCTGTGTGTGTCACCTTGTGTGTCTGTAACAAGGCCAAACATTCAAGTTTATGTAAACTTTTGATCAGGGCCATTTGTGTGATTTTTGTTATCATTATGATTTAAAAAGGAGCCAAACAACTGTGATAATAAATCAGAGCTGTCCCCATGACCAATCAGCTTCATATGATCACTATCCTTAAATAAAATACTGTTTTTTGCATGATCAGTCATATTTTCAAAATCAATGCCAAAATGTCATAATTTCTGCAAGGGTATGCGAACTTATGAGCACAACTGTATATTCAAGGGTGTGGGTGGCGATGCAGAACAAAACTGCTTGATCTTTGGTGGCATATAACTATCAATTCAATTCCTTTTTCCGCAATCCCTACTTCAATGCCCACGCCTGGGTTCCTCTCACAACCAACCCTGTCAAACTCCCTTGCCCAACCAGGTGGCATGTTTAACAGGAAGGCAGATGTGACCTTCCTACCGGGCAATGAGAGACTGACCATTAAGCAGGAGTTCAAAGGCATCGATGAGCACGACCACCTTGTGGTGAGCACCCAGCTGGAGGGCAGACTGCCCAAGGTTTCCCCTGGCTCCACCGTGCAGATCGAACCCTACAGGGAACTCTACCAGTATGGCATCAACTGTAAGTTGCGATTGCATCATTGGAAGCTTGCAGGGTTGGGGTGAATTCTATTTTAATTTATTCAGTTCAGGAGGAAACCTTTAATTCTTTTGATCTCCTGATTTGACACAAATAATTGTGTTGAAATAGAATTGACCTCAATCCTGGAATTGGACACTAAATTTGGTGTACTGTACATCCATTCATAAAAGAGGTCAACATGCTATTGTCTTTAGTCAAAAGCATGTCACATGACACCAGACAGTAGTCTATACGATTATGTTCATTAGACATATAGTAAGAGATATAGTAGACTTCAATAGCATGTTTTACTGCTGTTTGCAAAATGTCCCAGAAATGAAATGATGATATCTTCCATTTTTTTTAAATGTCTTTAGCGATCACCTCCTCCTCCAACCGCGATTACACCGTCAGTTTACCGGATGGCAGCATCCAGACCAAGACCTACCAGTGGCGTCAGACCATCACCTACCAGAGCTGTCCCCATGACCAATCAATCAAGACCATGCAGCCCACCCAGGAGCTCAGTGTCGACCAGATCTTTGTCATGTACGACTCAGGCAACCAGCTGATCCGCTACGCCATGAGCAACAAGATTGGCTCTATTCATAGTGAGTAGAACCTTGTGTTAGCGCTTTTTGTTGATGTTCTCCTGTTCTGCTACATTTTATACATTTAGCTGAAGTTGTGCTAATGCTTTCCTAATGTTCTGGTAGTTAAAGGTCCAGTAAAGATGACCAAATTGTGACCCCATTTTCTGTCTCCACGGACATTTCAGCAGATGCTATGGGTGTGCACTTAATCCTTATGAATAAAACCTCGATGTCACAAAAATAGTCACACGTGGCAACTGTAAAAAAAACAAAAATAAACAACAGCAGGGAATCCTTGTGCAGTGCAAAACATGGCACAACAGTAAGTGGCCATTTCCCCAGATCAGAGCTGTACTACCGAACAATGCATATCAGTTGTTGTGCAATGTTTTGGCACAAACTTATAACTTGTACCATCAGGCTGTGCTGACTGGTGGATCCTATTGCCAAGGTAGTTAGATGGAGAGAGCTGTAGCTCGAACAACTTGTGTAAATCTGGCTAATATTTGCGAAACCAAATGAAAATGTTAGTGAATGATTACATTAGTTTGTGAAGGTGCGAGGGTAGCAAGTGCGTAAAGCAAAAAAAAAGAAATGAAAACAAAAGAGAAGATAGCGATATAACGTTTGTCTTTTTTATATATCAAGCAAAAACGGACAGCACCTCATGGTAGTGAGTACAAACAATAATCCATGAGGTGCAAGGGAACAGAGGTGCAGCTAAATGATAATTGGGAACAGGTGTGTCCTCGGAATGAGCAGCTGCCACCAATCTCCAGCCAGTGGTTAGTACACTGGCGAGGTGCAGTGCCGGAGAGGAAGGGGAGCGGCTGTGCCGCTCGGAGCAGACGTTACAGGGCTGCTGAGGCCCTGGTAGAGGATGGAGTTTCCCTGCTGGAGCCATTCGCGGTGCCTTAGATTGCGTACACATGCAGCATGATAGGATGAAGTGCCACACTCTTCTCCCCATACCAGGCCACCAATACTTGGCCCTGAGCGCCTCCAGGGACCGATTGATGCCTGGGTGGCTGGTAGCCGGTGTAGTGTGCAACCAGGTCACCAACCGGCCCCGCACCCTCCGGGGCACGTAGGTCTTGTCCGGGGGGCATGTGGCCAGCGTAGAGTCCCATGTGCCTGCGCGTTAGATGTCGCCGTCAATGTCCCAGGAGACAGAACCCACAACATACGAGGTGGGTAGGATGGGCACGTCCTTAGGCAATTCCGCTCTCCGGTTGTGCAGGTGGGAGAGTGCGTCCGCCCTCATGTTCTTCGTACCGGGGCGGTACGTCAGGGTGAACTGGAAGCAGTCGAAGAAGAGGGTCCATCGAGCCTGTCGGGGATTGAGGCGCTGCAATGCCCTGACATACTCTAGATTCCTGTAGTCGGTCAGGATACTTAACGGCTTCTGGTCGCCCTCTAGCCATCGTCTCCACTCCTCCAACACCAACTTTACTGCCAGTAGCTCTCAGTCACCTACGTCGTAGTTCCTCTCCACAGCAGTCAGTGTCTTGGAATTGCATTCTTGGAATGTACAGGGGTGTAGCTGGAGGGGATTCCCATGCTGCTAGGAGAGGACCGCCCCCACCCCGACCTTGGACACGTCGACCTCGACCGTGAAGGGCTTGAGGGGGTCTAGGTGTTTCAGGAGGGGCGCTGTCGTGAATCTCTCCCTCAGGTCGAGGAAGGCCTTCTCCGCGTCCGGGGTCCAGCGGAGGTGTTGTGGTTGGCCTTTCAACAACAACGTGAGTGGCGCTGCAAGGGCACTGAAGCCCTGGATGAACCGGCGGTAGATGTTGGCGAAGCCGATGAAGCTCTGTAGTTCCTTGATGGTTTTGGGGACCGGCCAGGACCTCGCTGCCTCCACCTTCAGCTCTTCTGTCTTCACGCCGTCCAGAGCAATGTGGTATCCCAGGAAGGAGGCCGATGATGTATGGAACACCTATTTCTCCCCCTTGGCGTAGAGATGGAGCTCCTGGAGACGCTAGAGGACAGCATGAATGTGGGCCATGTGTTCCGGGTATGTTGGGGAGTAGTTCAGGATGTCATCAATGTAAATCACTACGTACCTCCCCAGCATATTCCGGAACACTTCGTTCAGGAACACTTGAAATACCGCCGGTGCATTGGCGAGCCCATACGGCATGACGAGGTACTCGTAGTGGCCCAATGCTGTGCTGAATGCTGTTTTCCTCTTGTCTCCCTCCCGGATACGCACCAGGTTGTATGTGCTCCGGAGGTCCAGCTTCGTGAAGACGCGCTCCCCCTCAGCTGCTCTATGGCCGACAGGGAGGGCGCCCTCGAGGTTCTCCTCCGATGTGGCCTCACACGTCACAGTCAGGCAGGTCTTCCGGCACTTCGTCGACCATCCCAGGATCCTACGCTTGCTCCATGCGATGTTGGGGTCGTGCTGTTAGAACCACGGAAGACCCAGGATGACGGGGTATATGGACGACGTCATGACCAGCAGTTCCAGTTTCTCCTGATGGCAGCCGTTGATGGTGAGTGTGAGAGGGCAGTGAGTGATGGTGCTGGACCCCACAGGACGGCTATCCAAAGCCTGGATGGGCATCTAGGACCTCAAACGGTGCAAAGGCAGCTGGAAAGCGGTGACCAGGGACTGGACAATCGATGGCAATCACCTGGGCGATGAAGGCGTCCAGCGATATGGAACTGCTTACGCATGCCAGCTTCATCTTGACCTCCGTCCACAAACCCTTGCGGAAGGCAGTCCTCAGGACTGGTTCGTTCCACTTGCTGGACGCTGCCATCGTCCGGAACGACAGGGCATACTCCAAGGCTGTGCTGTTACACTGCCTCAGGCGCAGAAGCCGCTCGCCCCCATCCCGACCCTCTGCGGGATGGTCAAATACTGCTCAGAATTGCGCAATGAATCTGGTAAACATCCTCAGTTCCCCAGACTCGGCTTTCCACAGCGCCATTGCCCATTCAAGTGCGCGCCCAGTGAGGAGAGAGATGATCGCGGTTACCTTCTCGTAGTCCGAGACTAATTTTCTCCTACTTGGTTTGACTTCCAGATAACTTCATACTACATTTCTGCAAACCATCTTTTTGCAAAATTTCTGCTTACAAGAGTGGCTCAATCCACTGTGAGATATTCTGAAAATGCTATATTTCAGGTAGAATTTTCTAACGTTTTGCTGACGCTCTTCTACATCCCTGTTTCCAAAAAAGTTGGGACGCTGCGTAAAATGCAAATAAAAACAGGAGGCAATGATGTGCAAATCTTTTATCCCTAATTTAACTGGAAATAGGACAAATATAACACATCAAATGTTGAGTCTGAGAAATGTTATTGTTTTTGGAAAAATACATGCCCATTTGGAATTTGATGCCAGCAACACATTTCAAAAAAGTTGGGACAGGGGCATATTTACCACTGTGTTGCATCACCTCTTCTTTTAACAATACTCTAGAAGCATCTGGTCTGGACTGCAGGAAGGTTTGTTTAGCACCCAGACTCTTTTACTATGTAGCCATACTGTTGTAGTAAGTGCAGAATGTGGTTTGGCATTGTCTTGCTGAAATAAGCAAGGCCTTCCCTGAAAAAAACATTGTCTGATGGCAGCATATGTTGCTCCAAAACCTGTATATATTGTTCAGCGTTAATGGTGTCCTTACAGATGTGCAAGTCACCCATGCCATGTGCACTAATGCACCCCCATCCTATCAAGGTTGCTGGATTTTGAACTTTGCACTGATAAAAAGCTGGATGGACCCTTTCCTCTTTAGTCTGGGGGATGTGGTGTCCATGGTTCTCAAAAGTAATTTCATATTTTGATTTGTCAGACCACAGGACAGTTTTCCACTTCACCTCAGTCTATCTTAAATGAGCTCTGGTGCAGAGAAGGCGGGTGGTTCTGGATTTGTTTATATATGGTTTCTTCTTTGCATGGTAGAGTTCACAGACAATGGTTTTTGGAAGTGTGCCTGAGCCCATGCGGCCACTAAAGAATTGTGTTTGTTTTTAATGCAGTGCCGCCTGAGGGCCCAAAGATCACGGCAATCCAATATTGGTTTTCGGCCTTGTCTTTTGTGATGAAATCCCCAAACTCTTTGCAATTTTACATTGAGAATAAGTAACGGATTACAGGTCTAAAGGCTGCAGTCACGCCCCAGTTCTCATCGATTTCACTGAGGTAGAGCGTGTCCAGCTTCAAATTCCTGGGTGTCCACATCTCCAAGGACCTCTCCTTACACCTCAACCCGGGTCAAAAAGGCACAGCAGCGCTTGTACTTTTTTAGGAGGCTGAAGAAGGCCCGCCTGTCCTCCAAGACCCTTGTGAACTTTTACCGCTGCACAATCAAGAGCATTGTGACTAACTGCGCCACAATGTGGTTTAGTGGTTGGTCCGTAGCTGACCGGAAGGCCCTGCAACGGGTGGTGAAAACCGCCTAGCACATCACTGGTGCCCAGCCCCCAGCCATTGTAGACCTCCAGTGCAAGCGGTTTCTGCACAGGGTGCGCGGCATCATCAGGGACCCTTCACATCCATGCCACAAACTGTTTGCCCTCCTACCATCAGGCAGGCGGTACAAGTCTCTTTATTTCAATACCAGCAGACTCAGGAACAGTCTTTCCATCTAATGTAACCCTGCTGAACTCTGTGACCCATCACTAACCATATCCCCCCACCTCTCTGGGTCCTTATTGCACTACTCCATTTGAACTACTGGACTCTGACACTGCCTTGCAAAGTCTGGCAATGGAAGTTTTCAGTTGTTACAGGTATGTGTCTACCCCGGGAACCTCACTACTGCTATCCCTGCATTTCAGTTGCACATGAACCTTGCACATTCAATTTATCATCATTGCATATTTAGAATTGCCATCATACTTGCATTTTTCAGTTGTTACATATACAGGTGCTGGTCATAAAATTTGAATATCATCAAAAAGTTGATTTATTTCAGTAATTCCATTCAAAAAGTGAAACTTGTAAAATGTATACATTCATTCCACACAGACTGATATATTTCAAGTGTTTATTTCTTTTAATTTTGATGATTATAACTGACAACTAATGAAAACCCCAAATTCAGTATCTCAGAAAATTAGAATATTACTTAAGACCAATACAAAAAAAGGATTTTTAGAAATGTTGGCCAACTGAAAAGTATGAACATGAAAAGTATGAGCAT
>JACXGI010010971.1:0-18378 GCA_016801175.1 Esox masquinongy | reverse complement strand
CAGTATAGCTTAAATCCTTAAATTAACAGCATAAACTAGCTGTTATTTTATTTTGATTTGCACAAAATCAACGGCAGTAAAACTGTAGTTACAGTTAGAGCAGCTTGGTTGCTAGGTAGGCCTTCTAAGTGTGGAGGAGAGGTTACCACATGATTACAATACAACCAATTAGATCATAAGAATCTCCAACTGACTTTTTTCACATCCCGTCCAAAGTGAGAGATTTTACATATATTTTTATTACAAAAGAAAGTCTTGGACTACATCTCGATGGGTGGTCCACGCATGGTACAAAAATCTGTTACCACAGGTGTTTGTACATAAGTTAAAGTATTTTTCTCAACAAGAAAATGTGTCAGGACTGAACATTAAACATAAACTAGGCTCTTACTGCGAGAGAACTCGGGTGGGTTGTCGTTGACATCAGAAAGTGTCACCGTGACAGAGGTGGTTCCAGAGAGGCCTCCCATCTGACCGACCATGTCCTTGGCCTGTATCACCAACAGGTACTGATCACGCGCCTCGCGGTCCATGTTGGGCAGAGCTGTCTTGACTACGCCTGCAAAGGAAGACTAATTAACACCACCTAAGGCATAACACGGTAACTTAACACATCTTGACAGGTTTTACGAAAAGTGTGTTATGCCCTTTCTGTAGCACTTTTTAATGAAGTTCTTTTAATTTTTCTGGTACTGAAGAATTTTTTTTACACTGTAGCGAAGGTTTTAGATTTTTTTGTTTTTATATCTGGTCAGATGATATGATTACAACCAGACAAGCGCATATTTTTCATGGTTAATTAAACAACGCAAAAAAAAAAAATCCTTTAAAAACCTGACCACAACGTCAAAAAAGACGCAGTGGCGATGGCATTGCTTGCCGGGATGTTTCCCCGGTCCATGTGGCTGTATTCTGTAATAATCCTTGGATAATACCCCATCACCGATTTGAGCCAGGAAGCCATAACTCAGGAACATGATTACAGACTGACCCCGGTGCCCACGGTCAGTGCTCTGCTAAACGTGTGCCGTAATCCACTGGAAGAGTGATGAAACTGGTGGCAGCTTGTTTCTTCCTGTTCCTAATCTGTCTAAATAAAACGGTTGGATATCCCCCAAACGGTATTCTCCGTAGGCCCTAGTCATTAATTAAGATAATTGGCTATAAACGTTTGTTTTGATAGACAAGAGTGGTATCCTTTCGAGTGTTGCGACGCTGCTGTCTACAGCAAGTGCCCTGCATTAAAGGATAAATACGTAATAATTTGTAACTTTGATATTTTTTTTAAGGATTTTCTGAGTTTACCGGACCGATTGTGAGGAAAGATGAAAACATCAATATTCTGAGTGAATAACCATGTTGAGTGCTTCAGAGCAACTCTTTTCTATTTTAAATGCAATATGCATAAGAACACTTCAATTGGGTTTTACCGACTAACAACTTCCAAAAACACAAGGTCTCAACTCGCACTACTCTGTTTCATTACACAATCATCGTATTTTGAGTTTGTTTTTTTTCTCAGTGAACATAATTACAGTTTGACCCTGGTGCCCATGGTCAGAACTCTCTGTCATGTATTTGGTACTCCATTCACAGTGATGAAATAAGAGGCAGGGTGTCAGGTCGTAAAAACCCTGTCCTTGATGGCAGAGAGCAGGCTTTTAATCTGGGGGACCAGACTACTGGTGTTCCTACTTCCTTACACTAACACCCAGAGAACCAACAGTTTGAGTTGGTATGAATAGATAATTTTTTTGCAGTTCATATATTTTTTAAGAGATTGTCAGTGTTTACCTGACAGATTATGAGAGATGATGACAGTTGTGAGAGATGGAGTGAAGTAGAGAGTGGTTGTGTCAAAAAGTAAAAGAAAATTGCAGAATGTGCTGAAAAGCTGTGTAAAAATACCCATGTTCACGTACTGTAAATATTTTCACCTGAATCAAATTTAGGAGGAAGTGAAAGATAAGAGTCCATTGTGTTTAAAATTTAAGGTGTTTATTAATATTTTTAACCGTTTTCTATTTAATATTTGTGATTAGTAAAGGCTTTGGTACTGTATCTGGTCCAATTTTTTTTTTTAAAAGTGCCTAAGATAGCATCTGCCTAAAAGTTATTAGAAATAATCAAAATACATTAATGTTAGGGTTAACACATCTTCATAGCTGATATAAACATTTATTTAGATTTTGCAGAAATACTTGCTTGTCTTATCATTCTGTAAAAAAATATTATTATTATTATTAATTATTATTATCTAATTATATATTAGAAAATATATTTTCTAATTTCAGTTCCTTAATAAAAAGAGTGAATAATGAACATTCACAGAAGTAAGTAACTCTATCAAAATTACTTTACTGTATTACTTTACAAACCTTTACTGTATAATTGAATTTCCTGTAATGGGAATGGATAAAAACAAACAGTTGGTTTGCTCCTTACCACTGGCACAGTTACATTCAGCTAGTAACAACATCTAGCTGCCTACAATGGGCGCATGAACTGTAAATCGCACTGAATTAGAGTCTCTGTTAAATGACTAACTGCAATACGCATGGGTGCTTGTTCAATATAAATCACATTGTGTACCGGTTCAAAGGTTCAAAAGGTTTATTTGTCATTTGCAATAACAAGTTATGGCAATGAAGTGCTTGGAAACGTATTCCTTCATTGCCATAACTTGTGAATACTTTGTGTACCGCATCCATAACTATGCTTTTCTGTAGAGTACAGATCAGGGACCCTTCATGTCAACATTGTTGTCATCTACCAGGTGTTAATCCAGTGACGAGTTGCATTGAGGACTGGATATAGCAGCTTTAACGCTCCACACTGTAAATCTATATGAAGACCATATAAATGAATGTAGAAATGTGTTGTTACACTGTTCCCAGACCCTGTAATGTGCAACGAAACAGCGTATTAATGAACTCAATCAATTAAGTTTATTTCATAAAGCCCTTTTAACATCAGAAGTTGTCATAAACGTTTCAAACTCTCAATTAGATTACTTTTTACACTCAACCTCAAGACTTCACCAACTTTTGATAGCTTTAGTTTCTCCCATTCACTTTTCTTCTTTCAACAAAAAAACACAATGTCATGTAAAAATATTGGTACACAGGTGGTATAGAGCGTTTCAAAGTCATTGAGTTCAAATCAAAGGCAGGGTGCTGTGTTTTTCCCTTCCTCTTCACTCCCACAAGACTGTGGCAATATCTTGAAATACTTAATCAATACGAGTGGCATTCCTGAATCAAACCCGCTTAATCAGGATACTTGTTGTTTTAACTGAGAAGGAGGCAGTGATTCGACAAACACAGAAATGAAAACCCGTTGATTGCGTTTAAGGTTTCCGGTCGCCCCAATCAGACGATGATGCGTTGCAAGTTTAAGTGTTGTTGAGGGAAAACTTGATCAAAACTCATTAGGCACATGGACCTGATCCAGCTACTTGATTAAACTGAATGAGCAATACAAATCATCTTGGCATTCATCCCCAAACTAAAGACTTACAAAACACCAAACGCTCGGAAAAAGATTGAATCGCCCTTCAATGTAATCACAGTTTGTGCGTTTATTGACATTTGCTGTATACGATAACGACAAGCATCTCTGTTTCCCCGATTTGCAAACCAACAAACACCCTTCTGACGTTTAACAACTTGTGTACAAATATGCATATAAGCGATAGCAGATAAACAATTTTTCATGTTCATTAACGGTGGTGCTTCTTTTACGGTCTATGTGCCATCCATTTTATTTTAATTTCATATTTATTAGTGACGTATGCATTGGCTGAAGCAATCACATTTCTCCTTTGGTTGAGTAAAAGGATTCTTCTGGATTTCTGGCAATGCAAACATTTATCTACTTCCCCAGAGTCAGATGAACTCACATAGAGCATTTTTATGTCTCAGCTTCTAGTGTGAAGTATTTAGAGGTTGTTTTGAAAGCTAGCTCTAGCATATACCGTACACTTTCAGATATTGAGCTAACTCCTGTTAGCAACTCCTGCATGCAGATACATAAAAATGGTATCCAGTTGTTCGTCTGACTCAGGGGAAATAGATAAAGGGCATAGTTGACTCAGGGGAAGTAGATAAAGGGTGTAGTTGACTCAGGGGAAGTAGATAAAGGGCGTAGTTGACTCAGGGGAAGTAGATAAAGGGCGTAGTTGACTCAGGGGAAGTAGATAAAGGGCGTAGTTGACTCAGGGGAAGTAGATAAAGGGCGTAGTTGACTCAGGGGAAGTAGATAAAGAGCGTAGTTGACTCAGGGGAAGTAGATAAAGAGCGTAGTTGACTCAGGGGTAGTAGATAAAGGGCGTAGTTGCCTCACAGCGTAAAACCCTGCAGCCAAGCGCTTGATTGTCTCTGAAGCTGAGCAGGATAGTCTTTGGATGGGAGACCAGAACGGAACGAATGCTGGCGTAGGAGGAACAGCTGGGTTCACCTTCCCTCTGGTTTAAATTGCAACGGCCCAGTGCTCCTATCACCTAAATATCTGGGGATGCCGCTTCGAGATGGCAGGCTGCACGCCTGTGTGTGAAATGGATTGGTGCTCACCGGTCCTTGGTTCTACGGAGAAGTAGGGCTGTCCCTCGAGGATACTGTAGACCACCCGGGCACTGTTCCCATACGTGGGGTCGTCCGCATCTGTCGCCACCACTGTCACCACAGATGTGCCTGCAACGGCAAAATCGTTTGGTCACGAAAAACAAATGAAATGCCTTTTGTCGGTGAGACATTTTGATTCTGATGGCCCTGAGTGGGCCAGCCGCAGAAGGGTTTCTGATCCGGCCCACTGGTCTGTCAGCGGAAAACCACTCCTCTGATAATTCACTACTGTCTCTGTCAGTGAAGGCAAACGTGTTCAAAAGGATAGTGAAGGTGGACGACGAAATAGCAAACATCATGTACTAGTGGCTTTGACACCAGGGTGTGATGTCAAAATGATGCTGTTATCCACTGCCGGACCAAAGGCCACTCTGTGCATGCTTTCTAACAATGTGGATGAATGGTGTACGGAGAGTTTGTGGTAATTCTGTGTTGCATAGGGTAGACTACGGTGTTTCAGAGTTCACATTCACCATGTTTCAGGAACCCGGCCTGGCGGGTTTTAAATCCCAGCCTTTGTTGTTGCTAACTGTTTCACTTTTCCAATATCAATCTTGAAATAGAGCCTGCTTATGATCAGTCATGTTTTTTGCACGATCATTACCATCCTGCCCTAAATCAGGGGGGAAAAGAAGACCAACCAGGGTGAAAGAAAATCACCAACACACACAGCTGTGAGTTTCTATTGCATCCATGTGTTGTTCAACATTTGCAGTAATATCACACCACCCCGCAATTCAGGCCTCGCAATTCTTCACCACAATTGATTCAGACACAATAGGACCCCTTTTAGCTGGCCGTGGAGGCTGCCTTAATGCACCAGTAAAAAAAGGTGTCTTTACCCTTGGTTTCAGTAAAATAAGTTCCCTCTCTGGTCCATTTCTCCCTATGATTGAAATGACCGCCTTCCCCTTCCCTGTTGTTCAATAGGTTTCTTCTTCTCTCCAACCATGTTTTGATCAAGGTCCAATTCAATGGCCGTCTGTGAAGACAAAATTCTACTTTTGAACGTTTCTGGTATTTTTTTGTCTGTCACTTTTTTCATGTTTTATGTGTTTGCCCTTCGGTGGCCAATTGTGGTTATGGACCTATTTCTTTCATAAGGGCTTTACAGATGTCCCCACTGTGGTACTTTGGTAGCACTTACAGAGAGAAATAAAGCCCCAGCTCTCCCATTACGGTGAATATATTTCACTTTTATGCAAACATTTCGAAATACGACCCGCCTGTTACCAATTTTAGCCAAACTTACGACTCCACATTTTTTCATGGAGCATCCCATTTGGTGACATAGCACCGATCCGGGCATGTGGACGAGACACTATGCTTCCGTGTCGTGGACAATGATACTGATTACAATCCGAGTGAGAGTAATGGTGGTGCAACCAAAATGCAAAAGCCAGACGCAATGGGTATATTCCTTCAATCGGCAATCTGTAATAGCTACATCAAATTTCTTTCACATAAGAATTCAGGATATGTAGCCAATGAGTCTTGAGGAATAAAATGTCTAAATGCCTCATGAACTTAGTTCAACTGTTGTTTCTGGTATTTTGCCAATAAACATGGCAGTGTGCTGTATCCAGGCACTAAGAAAAGCTCTTGGCCATATACCACAACCCCTTGTCCTTTCATGCTTGATTATAATACTACAACAGGGAGATATCAAGCTTCTTTTTCCTTCATCTTAGTCCCAGCAGAGACGCTAGAGAGATGGTTTAGGAGACATTTGTCTTTGGTCAAAAAGCTTAGCTTTCTCTGCCAACATGCTTTTGCTTGCACTTACCAAATTCAGATCAATCAGTTACACTTAACCAGGTCTATTCTTCTTCGTTCTGTTACAAATCATTTTACATTGACCTTAATCTCCTAGCTATTGGACTAATTCAACCTACAGTATGGGCTTTACTCAGAATCAGTGCACAATGTCGGAGACACAGTGCGATTTGGGTTGCCTCCATCCATTGTCAACAAAATCTTAAGAAAGACCCATTTCTCACTGGGTTTACATACATTGCATCCACTAAGCAAGCTGTGTGCCTGTAGGATGATGGTTTTTAGGCCGGAACATTTGATCCAGATATTACTATCCGGAAAGAAATGCAGTAAGAAAGTCAAACAAAACGTCCTCCATGCTGCACAGTGATTGGCTAGTACTCTGTAAGGGCCCCCCTCTGAGAGGCCCATAGTACCACAGGACCTTCCAGGTCACGTGACTCACCCACTGGGGACATTTCCGGGACCCGTGCGGAGTACGGCCCGTCCAGGAACTTGGGCTCGTTATCGTTAATGTCCTGGACCTTGATGACGAACTCGGACTCCGGCTCCACTGGCAGGTCGGTCTCGCGGCTCCGGGCCTGGGCCCTGAGGGTGTAGTAGGGCTGCTCCTCCCGGTCCAGGCGCTTGGTGGCGTGGATGTCACCTGTGTTCTCGTCGATGGTGAAGATGGAGGTGGCCCCCTCACCGTTGAGCACGTACTTCACCCGTCCTTCACCCTTGTCCACGTCGGAGTGCAGCTACGGGGGGGGGGGGTGCAGGTTATGATTACAGCACATACAGCACAACACAGTGCAATATATTTAAGGTGTGTCTATCAGACTATTGTCTGGCGCTGTATGTTCTCCTATTTTTACAGAGAAATCAACTGAGACTACGGTCACGGTTAAAGCTGAGCCATGTATTACAACAATGAAAACATTTTACAAAATGGAAATTAAACATACATTAGGCAATATGGTCGTAACTGACGATAAAAATATGATTTATGTGAAATTTCAAATGCAGTACAGTACAGTATGGTGCTGTCCATCGTCTTAAGGGAATTTGGAACTCTTGTCTGCTATCAGTTGTTTTTACATCAAATTATAAATTACTTACAAGAGTTCCCGAAACAGAATGGTAAAATCTGCAAACAGTCTCGAGTTGTATTTTGGAAGATTTAGTGCACGCAGTAAGAAAGCTGCACAAAATAATTGTTTTTTGCTAAAAACATGATGTCTTTCAAATTCCCTAACCTCCCACCCTCTCCCTAACTACTCAATCCAAAGTCCACCTTTCTAAATATGAGTTTTTACCGGACCGCGTAAGTGAAGCGTCTCTTACTGAGTGAGTGCCTGGCTGAGTGACTAGCTATTGTTAAACAGCGTAACGGTTAGGGACACAGATAGACATGTAGGCGACCGGGATTTGATCCTCGCCATGGACCAAACAAATCAGGCATTAGGTTTTGTCCAGGATAGACTAGAACTTCGCTGGCTACAAGCATCAATAGCTACATTATAGTAAGCCTAAAGTAAAACTGTCGATGGTTATTTTGCCATGGACGAACTGCACCGACATGGAAATTGCTCTCAATTTACATAGTGCAGTTCCACATAGCGTGGTGATTGGTCATTCAACTGTCACTGTTTTCTAAAGAAACAAACCAGCCATGGAGTGACTGGGGTCATTGTTTTCATTATAGGTGCTGTATTTTTATTAGCTAGCCATCTACAGTAATCTCTTTCTAATTTAACGTGTTGAATGTAGTGTAGCGATCCTGTTATACCTGTTGTTGGTTTGGATGTTAACTAATGAAGGAAACTAGTCTCAACTAATTGGCTTGACAATGCAAAGTCCTTTTGGTTGATGCTTGGCAATGTGGGTGGATTGATCTCCTGCCTGTTGGGCCCTGTCCGGGGCCTCCCCCGGATAGACACCGCATCTCTACACACGTATCACGTGCACCCACACCTGCTGTTTAAATAGCGTAGTGGTTAAAGACGCAGTCTGTCACATAGTAAACCGCAGACCGAATTTAGCCAGGGCAACAACATTCATCCCTTCTAATTGCGGGTGGGCAGATTAGGCTTGCCTGGTTCCTCTTCTTGTTTTAGGGAATATGAGAAAATTCTAAATTGTTGAATTAATTTATGCCATTTTACTAAAATTGAACAGTCCTATAATTCATTTGAAATGGTTTGATCTCGTTTTTAAAAGACATAAACCAAGACTGCTGGGAATTAGTGAGTTGTTCTGTCGAATTGTTCTGTTCCTCTCCTAAACACACACCTCTGTCTTTCCAAAATCAGTTCATTTCTCGAATATATGAATACCAATTGCCATCCCTGGTCTAGTATATCATGTTAATAAGCACAATACATGAGTGTTTACAACACAGCTCACTTTACATTTCTCAGGTACTACTCCAGGTGCCCTAGTTTTCCGATATCTGTTTCTTATTTATTGGACGTGGTTTACCAAGACTGATTTGCATACCTTGATATGTTAGCCCGCACTCAAACTTCACTCTTCAATACCAGGGATTTTATTCACCGCGGAGTCGCTGCATCTTGCGTTAAAATGCAAATACTGGCCAACAAGTCTATTTTACATCCGACATGCTACGTAAGGGAGTTGTTCGAAAGCACCACACTGTTTTTCACATCATACCGGGAATTACTGAGATTTATAATAACTCCATGCTATTAATAAAAGTGTTTTATGTTGATGAAAAAAAACTTATAATAGGCCTGTGGGTGTCTTTGGGTCTGTTTGCATTTCTCAATGGAAAATTATTGTAAATACAATCCTTTCATCATTATAATCTCTGTCTGGAGAATGCTCACTATATCTTTTCAAATGGGAAATCCCTGGTGCTGTTCTCCCTACCCAGCCCATTTACACCCCACCTCCCTACGTTTCTTTTCCTCTGGCTGAAAATCTTTATTTAATGGAAGTCTCTTGAGGCGTCTGGGCCACAAAACCAGGCCTTTCACTTTTTCTCCACTTACACTGAAACCGTCTAATTTTTCAGGTCCTCAATCTGACCCTCTTCGGATCTAACAGAAAGAGGGAGCATGTCAGCGTTTGTCTTGTCTTGTGTATGCACTTGAAATCAACTGGCAAGCAGACAAATATAGTACGATACAATGCAACTGCAGTTGAGGGTGTTCAGTGGCCTATACGCCACATACAGGATCAGCACTGTCATCGGATCAGGACAGAGATAAACAAACAAGAAATACATGATCTCAATAAAGACCCATAAAAAATTGTGTGGGTGTGTATGTGTGCATTCCAGGTCCAGTGTTGTGTTGGGCAGGGACGTAGGTGCGGGGGGGAAAAGGGGAGACATGTCCCCCCCAATGTTAGAAGCAGATAAATTGCCCCCCCCCCCCACACACACACACAATATAAAGTACACTTTACAAACACTTTAAATGTGCCCCCCCAATATCAAACTCACTCCTATGCCCTTGGTACTGGGCTCAGTCGTCCGTGTGTACAATGATTTGAACCAAGGAAAAAAAAACACTGAATTTCATTCCTCATACACCTTTCCCTCCTTGGGCAGCGGCTCAAAGCCCCAAGTAACAAGAAATCTCTGCGGCTGAGCTCGACGGTCGTTTCTAAGTGACTGCCTGCAGCTGCTTAAGTTGCACTCTTCTGGTGCAGCATGGGTTATCTTCCCGGGCACTCTAGTGCCAGGCCTTTGAGCCACAACGCCAACGTCATTTAAAAGCAGACCTGTTTCTGCTTTGGTGGCTTGAAGGTTTTCTGAAAGTTCCAAATACTTGAAGGGATTGATCCAGTCGGGTCCACACTGCAGCTGAGTAGCCTGTGACATCCATGTAACGTGAAACTGTGGAAAGCTTCAGAGACTGCCCAGTTAGCTAGTTGCCCATATCAAGCAAATACCTTGTTATCCAGAAATATGATATGTTTGCCAGCGCAATGTAATAGTTAAGGCAACAAGACCAGACAGTGAACACTTCTGAGATTTGAGGGGTGTTTCTTAATATGTATTAGTACGACCCATCATTTTCATGATTTAAGAAAACATTGCCAAACCACCCTAATCAAATGTTTTAAATTACCTTTCCGGGGACAGTGCATATTTTGGGTCATTTAGAAATGTCTGTGTTTTTGAAAGAAAATGTCCATTGATTGATGACCATTGAAATAACATCAAATTCATCAGAAATACAGTGAAGATGCAAAGCAAAAGCCATATCTCAGACTGGCCAATAAACAGAAAAAATTAAGATGGGCAAAAGAACACAGACACTGCACAAAGAAAGGCTGGGAAAAAAAGAACAGCATCAAGGAGTTGTCTCTTCACTGTTAATGTTGAGACTGGTGTTTTGTGCGTACTATTTAATGAAGCTGCCCCCTCAAACTACACACTCTAATGTATTTGTCCACATGCTCAGTTGTGCACCACGGCCTCCCACTCATCTTTCTATTCTGCTTAGAGACAATTTTCAGCAGTGCTAACATAATTGCAAAAGGGTTTTCTAATGATTACATTGCCTTTGTGAAATGATAAACCTGGATTAGCAAACACAATGTGCCTTCGGAACTCAGGAGTGATGGTTGCTGATAATTCGTGTCCATATGTCTACGTAGATATTCCATTAAAAATCACCTTTTTCACAGTACAGTAGTCATTTACAACATTAACAATGACTACACTGTATTTTTGATCTTTTTTTTTGGTATTTTAATGGACAAATTAATTGCTTTTCTTTCAAAATTTCTATGTGACCCCAAACTTTTGAATGGTAGTGCATGTATTTGAGAAATATAAACGCTCTCCCAACCACATGTTGATGGTTTTTATGAAAACAGCTATTTGTTTTGCCTGTTAAATTCAAATGTCTTACATTCAAAATTAGTTTTTGTTTTAGTAACTAATGCCACAGTCCTGGTAGGAAAATACATAGGATGTCATGTCCTGGTTGTTTCGATCTTCCCTCTTTTCCTCCCTCAAGAAAGATGCACTTCTTAACATACCTGTACATTTTCACCTGGTAACCATGGAGACAACTGTCAGAGACATGCAAGTAACAAACATCTCCTTCAGGATCTATACCTTCAGGATACCCAGGAAAACTGTGCTTTAACCAGAGTCAGACGAACGTCCATACAGAGGAAGACCCCCGCGACGCGAAGCTGGGAGTTTTGGGCGGTACCATGTCTTTGCTATCTCCTGTAGTCATCGTCGACCATTCCACAGGACAGACACTCGGCAGCTATTGCAGTGTCACATCTGAGCACAATATCTCCACCATCTGCTTAGAAACAGGCCCACCAGAAAGGATTAATAGAAACATGTAGTGAATGCAAGCTTGGATTAAAGAAAACAATTAGTGTTGAATGTGGACAAACAAAAGTGTTTGGACAGAGGAGGTTTGTAGGCTTTATCTGCTGCAGAGTCTGTAAACGGCAAACAACAGATTTTTGAAAATAGAACGGTGGCACAGATGTCAATCTCTGGGCACAAACCTGCCACTCTGCAAGGAGAAAAATAAATCTGGGGATTTTGTTTTCATATTTTTCAAGTCAACTAATGCTTCCACATTATAGTGCTCATTAACTGCACTTTTCATACTGTAAACTTGTATTCTATTGTCTGTAGATTTCCTGTCTGTGCCAGATTATATGTTATCATGCGCCGAGCTGCAGCCAAAGTGTCCCGCAGGGATAACGATGTCATTTTCTTATCTTATCTCTTATTAACAGACCAAAATTAACATAATGACATTGTAATGAAGTGGCTTTTTGATTTGATGTGCAAATTTCAATTAATTTACCCAAATTGACAGAATGGAGATGGATATTGACCCCGGAACCCGCTGTAAACATCTAAAGCCCTCAAATCACCCAAACACAATGACCTCATCAAATTATTATGATGAAGACCCATTTACTCCAGGGCATGAAGCTGCAGACAGACAGACAATCTATCAATGGTTGGGTGTGTGTGTGTGTGTGTGTGCGTGTGTGTGTGCGTGTGTGTTTGTGCACGCTTGTTTGTTTGTGTGTGTGTTCGTGTGTGTGTGTCTATCAAAGTTAGCATATTGTAACAGTAATAAAGGAAGACATATGAACCCGGCTATTACAAGCTGTCTTGCGTTTCCACCGGTAAACACCAATTACGCGAGGGAGATTACAAAGCCGGCTCATTTGCCTAATTTTGTGTTCATCTGTCTCCCTCACTATATCAAAGCTAGCCCCACGTGCCGACCGTCCACGCGGCAAACGTCGGCCAAGTCAGGAACTGCCAGCTCACATCAACTACCCTGACTACTGACTGCCCCCCCCTCCACCCCACAAGCTCACCCGCTCTCCAGCACATAAACCCTCCTATCAAATCAGGGGCGTCGAAATGCACGTCGGATCTTGAATGATGGGCTTGTCGCCGGTCGGGTTTGGCTGGCCGCCCTCCCAGACGGTCTGTGGAATTTTGCTTTGGCAAATTCAATTACGGCGGCCGAGACCGAGAGCTGACGGATGCCGTACAGATGGCGGCCCTAATTGAATAGTTAGACTCAATCATTCCCCTTTATTTAAAGGACGTTGTGTGGAACATGTGGGAGAGTACGGCTTAATATTACAGCAAAAAAACTGCTCAATACTAGCACTATGTGATCCTTACTAACATTTTATGAAACAACAGTTTTGCGGCCATAGATGGACAACCATGTGGTGGATAGTGGTTAACACACTAGCTGGAGGAAAGCATTGCCTAGAAGAAAGGGGTGGAATACAGCGATTAAGGGTTGTCTGAATGGAATGCGCTGTCTCTAAGTTGATAATGACCAGTAACATGACTGAATTACCAAACGACAAAAAAAAAAAGTTAAATGGGACCTCCTCGCAATCGCATCACGAATACAAAGCCTGTTTCCCATAGGAAAAACCCTAAAAGTTATCCAACCGCATTAGTAGGGTTATCCCCAATGAGAAAAGGAAGTTCACATTTAATTAGGTTTTCCACAATGCCTCGTTCTACCTGAGTTACAATCCCTCAGTCCACACGAGACAATCGAGAGACGTTTTGAAAGTCTACTCCCAGAGAGCCACAGCAGCAGGGTTGACACACTACAGCAGTGTGTTTGCTCCATCTCTAAGCCGGGCACAACAACCGCTACGGATTAACTGCAAAGTTTGAAAATAACGGGGGATGACCGGGAAACGGTTTCTGGAAGTCGGTCTCCGAATCTGAGGCCGCCGGCCGGTGGGGTGGAGTCTTCCCTGTGGCTTCTGCAGTGCCAGGGTTGTGGTTTCCACTCCCACGTTGGGCCAGGATTGAACAAAATGTCACAATGTATGCACTCACTCACCACTGTATTCTGCTCTGGATCCGAAATGGGTTTGTGGATCACAGCCTTCTGTTGATACGGAGGAGACATTGTGGTCCAGAAAGTAGCCCTGGCGCCCAGGAGGCCCTTCCATGGTAAATAATTGTTTATCAATGCGGTAGAGGAGTGTGCCTCCGTTTGTTTTGCTCTCATAGGCTGGCTTGAATTTTCACTGTATTACTTACAGTTAAGATCTACACAAGTTTTTTTTGGGCTCATTGGTTGTTTGACATAAACTGTATCATATTGCCGAGTCTGTATTTTCCATCAACACTAGCGTGTATTTAAAAACACAGATACTGTTATTTATGTATTCTTCCTTTCCTTGTATATATCTCCCCTCTGACTTGAAAATACCCTGGAGCCCTCTTCAGCTTATTGTGTTGTGTGGAGGAGAGAGACAGGGAGAGGGGTGGGGTTGAGGATGCAGACCCAGAGAGAGGGAAAGAGACCCCGAGAGACAGACCCAGAGAGAGAGAGAGAACCAGAGAGAGGGAAAGAGACCCCGAGAGACAGACCCAGAGAGAGAGAGAGAACCAGAGAGAGGGAAAGAGACCCCGAGAGACAGACCCAGAGAGAGAGAGAGAACCAGAGAGAGAAGAGGAGAGAGAGAGAGAGTGCTTTAAATTTCAGGGCCCCCTCTCTCCTCATCTCACTTCTCGGTCTTTGTTCATAACATCTAACAATAAAAGACAGATTCAGGGCGGGAATTGGCTCCCGCTGCCTCCCTCTGAGCTCAGGTGGAGAAGAAGCACCTTCAAATTTCATCATTTCCTTTCCTGTGTATTGGACGAGCCCCCCTCATCCCTAAATAGACAGAACACAATGCCTCTGGCAATTAAGAAAACTGAAGAAAAATGTGTGAAAGATCTGCAGGATTTATCCTGACACACCACTAGGTTCTTAACAGACCGGGGTTCAATTACTATTTGCAATCTTTCTAACTAATATGCCGGGCGTGATTCTGCTTGCCTGACATTCTGGTTCTGGGAGGGATGGGGGGTGGATTATTATATTATTTATTGGCTGGACTTTTGTGTGCTTGCACTCTAATTACTGGGAACTCCTTCCCCTTTTTGGGTTATATTTTACAAGGAGAATGTATGAAAGCCTCAAGAGTGCTAGCTATATAAATGCAAATTGTAATGCTTTATGGCACCACTCTATTCAGGGGAAATCCGGAGCTTTTCCCTTTTTTATCATCGTCATTAGAATCAGAGATGTGTGCTCATATCGTTTTCGGCACATGAAGGACTGTGCTGGCCCGAATAAAAAGAGCTTGTTCATTCCACAGCCACCAGCCCAGCCCATCCACCTAATTATATGAAAAACAGACTATTCATTTTCTCCATTATTAGATTGTGTGTGTGTGCGCGTTTGCTCGGGTGCACGTGTGTCGTGGTGTCTTTGTGAGAGATAGAGAGACAGAGAGAGAGAGGGAGAGAGAGAGGCTTTTGCGGTGTCGCTGGAAGGCGAGCCAGGAGAAAGTGCTGGTCATTGCCAACCTGATGACTTTCATCTGCTCCGCTGATAAACGTCTGTGGCAGAGCGGCCCAGGGACTGGGGGGCTAGATTAAAAGACACGGCGTTGCATTTCATTAACAAACACATGTTCGGAATCACTCCAAAGAGGATTTGGGCTGGGTGGGGCGGGGGGCCTCTTGTTGATCTGGAACATGAAACGAAGTAACGGGGCACCGTTTGTTTTTTACAAACCCCCCCATCTCGGGTTTGTTTGATTTGACATTTTTTACAAAGGCATTAATGTGGTGAGAGTGAAAGCGGGAACAGACTGGGGAGAAGGGAACGCCAATATGCGGTCTCACTTTCATTATACAGACGTACTATATACCGTAGTACGGAGACCCTGCTGTACAGTTGGAAATGGTAAGAATCTGGGGTCGGGAAACGATGTCGGCTGGGGCTTGCATGGTGTAGATGCCAGGAAGGGGACAACAAAGGAGATGTTATCCTGCCCTGGTCCTCATTACAAACCCCGTCAAAGAGGTGTAGTCGTGGGGAGGGGGGGGGGGGTCTGGCAGCGTGGTCAGTGCACAGAAAATGCTAATGGACTTCAGAAGTGGCCCAGTGCATTCCCAGACGCTCCCAGCGAATGCTCTTCTCCGCGCCTTCAAAGGATCCACTCCAATTAAGCCCAAATTCAAAGGGCTTTTTCTCAGGAGCGACCCTACAAACAACGGGGAGGATGGGGGGGGGGCAATCGGCTTAGGCTGCCGTGCTCCGGGGCACTGCTCACTGCGCTGTAGGGATTGTAAAGGAGTGGAAGGGATACTTAATGGATTTTCTAGAAAATACTTTTGTTTTAGTGAACTGCTGAAGGAGTGGGGCATGCAGTGACCATGCAGTGACCATGCAGTGAATGTGGAATCATTAACACGTCAAACAGCACAGAAGTTTCACTCTGGGTTTATAAGTTTGCACACCACATTGACTCACACTTTGCTTTAAGGTCCCAGCGGGAAATGTCCTTAAAGGGCTAGCACACCAATTAACCGCTATGGTCTCTTGCTGAGTGTTACCAAGTTGTTCCATACTGAAGCGGACACAGTTTAGTTAGCAAGGGACTGGAAAGTCTACAACCCTCTCAGTGACTTTTATCTCTCCTTCAGGCTGCCATGCTTATCTGCAATAACTGCCAATATTACTTAGCGCCCCCCCTGAGATACGGAGGGCGCATCATTTATTCATCCAAGCGAGATATCAAACCACGCTTTGGCTGCTTATTAAGGCTGATACATCACTGTGTACATCCAGTGTCAGGCAACTTCTGACGAAAAGGCACTATGGATACTGATTACGGCAGCTGTAATCAGAACTGTAGGTTCAGAGACCCCTTTGGTCTCCGTGGCTGCTTTTTGCTGTAGGCCCACAGCATCAGGAAGGATTCAGATGATTCACTGAGGCATATGCTCCAGTAAGATGAATGGCATTACAAGCAGGGAAGGCTAAGTCTGAAAATAGCAGTACTGACAATTCAGTGCGAAGAATGTGGTATCGTAAAACCGGCATAGGGAATTGTAGTCCCGGCACTGTACCCTACTGACATATTAATATAATAAAGGCAGAGGAAGTGGAAATGTAGAGTAGATAAACACCCTATTGCAGTCTAGCCAACCTCGCCCCATCCCGGAGAAGATCTCCATCATGTTGGCACATTGTTTTTTGTCTACCTCTATTTTATCAGCACTATATCTACTTTTAACCTCTTTACTGGTGAATCGTCTAAAAGTTGTCTACACGCCATTTCACCCCAATCGGTTCCCATTTTAGCAATGTAGCAACACTCTCATCCAGAGTGAGCAACTGGGTGTAGGTGCCTTGCTTAAGGGCACATTATCAGATTTTTTTTTGTTGTTGGTGAGCATAGGGATACAACAAACTCTCTTACCACTAGATCATCATACTGGAATATTCAATTATAGTGTAGTACGTTGCTGTCTTGAATTCCACACATGCACAGCACAGAAGCTTCGGACCTTTAGGCCACAGGCAGGGGTCCAGATCATTTGAATCCACAACAGTTTAAACACATAAATTAACAAACAAACAGTTTAAGGTATGAAGATATAACAATTTACATACATTGGACAAAAGGCTCAGGAACGATGTACCACTCTTTTCTAGGTTTCATGTGTCCCACCGTTAATAAAAAGTGCCTGAAAAAAAAAATATATATAATATATATTTCCCCAAATAGAAACTGACAAGACATTAGATAAATTCACAGGTCCACTTTCATCTACCATCGTCCGTTATAAGTACTGAGTGCAAAAGGTCCAACAGAAAACGACATGACGGAATATCTCGCCAGTCTCATTTGTGGAACTAGAAAATTCCACAGATGAAAGCGAATGTCTTATCTTGCAGTGTGAAGAGGTCCCATAAGACTCTTGGACAATAAGCATGCCGAGACATTAAATTACCTAATACCGGAGACTCATTTTTCAATAGTCGATTATCATTTGCTAACAAAGAAAGAAAAAATATCTGCAAAAGATATCTTCCTCAGAACCTTGAGACGTTATTTGCAATGTACTCTTCAATGTCCTTTTCTTCAGACTTTTCAGTGGAATTGAAATAAGAGTGTGTGTGATCTGTAGAGATGTGCATTTGATAAGCCGGGGTGACAGGCTGTATGCCTACGAAAGACTCTGAACATTTTTCTATTCCTTCTGAAAGGCTCACAGTATGATTACAATTACTAATATTATTTCTAAACCTTTATTCATTCAGGAAGTCCTACTGAGTCTGATATGTTGTTGGGTCAGTCCATTTTGGGATTTTTTAATGTTTCTTTTTATTTATTTTTAAGGCCACAGTATGACATCAAAATAATACCCTGGGATTGTGAAATTGAACTTTGGGCCAAGAGCAATCTGTACTGATAGTAATAGAACTGTTACTATTTATCAAAAAAGGGGGCGGGCTTTGAACCATCCTATTAGAAAAACAGTGTTGTGTATGTAAATAGCGTCTAAAAATGTTCCAAATGCTCACATGATTGGAATGAGCATTTCTATGTCCAAAGATGCACAGGAAATATATATATATAAATATATATATATATATATATATATATATATATATATATATATATATATATATAT
>JACXGI010010970.1:8565-19920 GCA_016801175.1 Esox masquinongy | reverse complement strand
AAGCTTGCACACCTGATCCAACTCGCCAACTAATCAGGTGAGATGGCTCATGTCCACAGGAGCATGGTAAAACACTGGTTGGTCCCAGAGGACAGGAAACCACTGGTGTAAACTTAGAAGGGAAACACAGCAGGGTTTATTTTATTTTAGTGGGTACCGACAGTCAAGATAACCTTTGTCCAGGTCAACGATACGTTGATAAATGAACCGTCCACTAGGGGTGACAGTGCAGACTTTCAGCTTTAATTCAAGGGGTTGAACAAAAATATCATATGAATCGTTTAGGAATTGCAACCATTTTCATACACAGTCCCCTTATTTCAGGGGCTCAAATGTAATAGGACAAATTAACACAATCATAAATCAAATGTTCATTTTTAATAATTTGTCGAGAATCGTTTGCAAGCAATGACTGCTTGAAGTCTGGAACGCATGGACATCACCGAACACTGGGTTTCCTCTTTACTGTAGCTGTCTTTAGTTGTAGTTTGTTCGTGGATCTTAAGTGTTGTCTTCAGCAAGTGAAATGCAAGCTCCAAGCCATCTCCATTCATTTTCTTCACATCATTCTGGTACTGGTTGATCTTAGTTTCTGTCCAAAGAATGCTGTTCCATAACTGGGCTGGCTTTTTTAGATTTTTTTGGCAAAATCTAATCTGGCCTTTTTTCTTGAGGCTTTTGAACGGTTTTCACCTTGTGGTGAACCCTCTGTATTTGCTTTCGTGAAGTCTTCTCTGGATGGTAGACTTGGATAATGATATGCCAACCTCCTGGAGAGTGTTCTTCACTTGGCTGGATGTTGTGAAGGGGTTTTACTTTACCATGGAAAGGATCCTACGATCATCCACCACTGTTGTCTTATGTGGACATCCAGGCCTTTTTGTGTAGCAGAGCTCATCAGTGCATTCTTTTTTTCTCAGAATGTACCAAACTGTTGATTTGGCCACTCCTATTGTTCCTGCTATCTCTCTGATGGATTTTTGTTTGCAGCCCACTTGCATTGAGAGCTCCTTTGACCGTATGTTGTGGGTTCACAGCTACTGCTTTCAAATGTGAAAGCCACACCTGGAATCTACTCCAGACCATTTACCTGCTTAATTTTGAAGAAAACAATTAAGGAATAGCCCACACCTGTCCATGAAACAGCTTTTGAGTCAATTACTTTTGGTCCCATGAAAAAGAGGGGGCTACATATTAAAGAGCTCTAATTCCTAAACCCTTCCTCCAATGGATGTGAATAACTTAAAAGTAACTTAAAAACTTAACTTAAAAGTAACTTAAAAAACTTAACTTAAATAACTTAAAAACTTAACTTAAAGCTGAGAGACTGCACTTTAAGGCCATAGTCATTATTTAACTGTAACTTGAATATATTTTGGTGAACAGCCAAAATACCAAAACTGGTGTCAGTGCCCAATTATTTCTGGACCTAACTGTGTATTTGCCCCTTCTCCAATTCGGTCACATCCAATAATATCTATTGCATTTCTGCCGTGCTGGTGTTTTCTCTCCCCACCAGCAAGGCTCTTGACAAACTCAATAAGATTAGCAGGCCAGGCCATCCTTGACCCCTCCTCCTTCCACTGTCCATGCTGACAAATTTGCATTGCCCACGGGGTTCGCACAAGGGGGTGCCCCAGTCAAAGTTTGAACCTAGACCGTGGTGGGCAGCTTGGTATTCAGAAAACCCAGGTCATTCACATAACTAGTTTCTACTGTGCAGCCCAGAATTCTGCCCTCTTTTTCTGTCTTTCTGTGAGCACACCACACCAGACCAACATGTGTTAGGAAACTGAAGGCATGCCCCAAATCACGTTGAATAAAAGCTTCTGCTCGATGGTAGACATTAAATTAAATTCTACGCAGCTCACCATGAAAAGGGTCAAAAACCACATCCTGTTATCCAGTTATGAATTCCATGTTGTGTGTGTGTTTGTGTGTGTTCTAGTTTGAGTTGAGTTTGCTGTCACTGGCTAGAGTATTGTGGCAGTGGATGAAGAATATTACCTCACATAGTGGACCTGTTGATCTGTTCCACGTGTCAGAATGCCGAGGTTGGTGAGGCCGTTCTTTAGCGTTGGGACCATGATAAAAGTGGTTGATGATTTGTTCTCTGGTGTTGCTGCTGTGTGTGTGTGTGTGTGTCAGGGAGATTGGACCGTGTTTAGTGAGAGTCAGAGGTCATACGCCACCGAGTGGCATGGAAAAGGAGTTCTCGTTTCATCTTGGCCTCCTCGCATACAGGCACCCTACAAATAATGTGAAGTCCTTATTGAATTGTATTTTGATTTATGGGCTCAAATAAAGCTGTTGAAGTGTGTGTGTGTGTGTGTGTGTGTGTGTGTGTGTGAGAGGGTATGTGTGTGTGCGTGTGTGTGTGTATGGTTTATCATGCATAGAGACAAGCATTTTGAGAAAATAATATAATTTCAAGTTAAGGATGTGCATTGCCACAATGATGGCACTCCCCATGCCCCTGGTCATATATCCTTCACACACACACACACACACACACACACGGAGACAGTCCCTCAGAGTGGCAGAGCAATCTCGTAATGAATCTCGTGCTGTAGCATGTCACAATCGTTTTCAGAGGAGACGGGTGGGGGAGTGACCTTACTGTGACCTTGCACATTTGAAAAGGCCCTCACTTCCTTCCACTTTGGCCTCAGAGCTTCTTGGAATCATTGAAAGGCGATCAGAAGGACACAGTGGATATTAACCCTTAAGGTTAGAAGTGTTTTATTCAGTCTGGAACTATTTTGACATTTTGGCTTATAACATGGTCTTCCTTCCGGTGAGATATCCTACCTCATTACACAGATTTGAAGCGGTTAACAGTTACCAAGGCAGAAATTTCACATCTCTGTGAGCTTCATCAGATTTCCTCTGTTGAGGAGGTGGAGTGGTGGGTGGATTTGGGTTGGGGACAGGGGTTGAATATCTCTGGCTGTCATTCTGGTCCAAAGATGTGCCAAGTGTGATTGCTTTCGACAGAATCTCAGCTTTCATCTGAGGTAGAAAAGAAGCTCCTAGCATATATGGTTAAAATCTAGTTACGCAGCTTTATATATATATATATATACACACACACACACACACACACACACACACACACACACACCCACTGCCTTTCAAAAGTTTGGGGTCACTAAGAAATTTACTTGTTTTCACAAATTTTTTGTTCATGAAAATAACATAAAATTGGTCAGAAATACAGTGTGGACATTGTTAATGTTGTAAATGAGTTGGAAATATGTCAGGTTCTGTTCCAAGTCCTGCCTGTTTGTTTTTGGTCACCCCTAGCCACCTCTATGTTCCTGGTCCCACCTTGTGTTTCCTAGTCCTGCCTGTTTGTTTTTGGTCACCCATAGCCACCTCTATGTTCCTGGCCCCACCTTGTGTTTCCTAGTCCTGCCGGTTTGTTTTTGGTCACCCCTAGCCACCTCTATGTTCCTGGTCCCGCCTTGTGTTTCCTAGTCCTGCCTGTTTGTTTTTGGTCACCCCTAGCCACCTCTATGTTCCTGGTCCCACCTTCTGTTTCCCAGTCTGTCTATCTTTGTGTCTTGAATATAGCTTGTACCTGGTTTGTTATTAGTCACACTGGTTTGTATTAGTCTAGAATGTTTACACCTCTTCCTATTTCTACCCTTTATATGTCAGTGTTTTCCCTGCAGTCCTTGTGGAAGTATTGTTAGTCTGTTTTGTGTTTATAGTCGTAGTCTACGAGTTACCTAACCTGTTTGCTACCTTCCTGTGTTTCTTTTATTAAAGTGTTCAGTGTCTTAGCCTGCATTAGTTAGATCCTGTCTGCTGTTTAATTATGGGAAGGAAACGTCAATTAAAGAAAATGAAACAAAGAAATTAAGCTCCACGCATAAATCCTTCTACTACCATGAATGCAAATCATTACAAAATGGCTGTTTTAATGGAATATCTACATAGGCAAACAGAGGCCCATTATCAGCAACCATCAGTCCTGTGTTCCAATGGCACGATGTGTTTGATAATCCAAGTTTATCATTTTAAAAGGCTATGTGGCCTGTTTGCTATTATGTTAGCACAGATGAAAACTGTTGTGCTGATTAAAGAAGCTATAAAACTGGCCTTGTTTAGACAAGTTGAGTATCTGGCACTTCAGCAATTGTGGGTTCAATTACAGGCTCAAAATGGCCAGAAACAGAACATTCTTCAAAAACTTGTCAGTCTATTTTTGTTCTGAAAAAAGAAGGCTATTCCATGCAAGAAATTGCCAACGTTGTGCACTACTCCCTTCACAGAACAGCGCAAATTGGCCCTAACCACAACAGAAAGAGGTGTGGAGGCCCCAGTGCACAACTGAGCAAGAGGAGAGGACAAATACATTAACGTGTCTAGTTTGAGAAACAGACAACTCACCGGTCCTCAACTGGCAGCTTCATTAAATAGTACCCCCAAAACCAGTCTTAACGTCAAGAATAAAGGGGCGACTCCGGGATGACGGCCTTTTTTTTAGAATCTTTCTCTCTTTTTATTGGTCAGTCTGAAATATGTCTTTTTCTGTGCAACTCTGCCTAGAAGGGCAAGAGTGAACACGGACAGTAGGTCTACTGTGGCTCAAGTCACAGAAAATGTTAATGATGTTTACGAGAGGAATGTGTCACAACACAGTGCATCACACCCTGCTGCGTATGAGGCTGCATAGCCGCAGACCAGTCAGAGTGCCCATGATGACCCCTGTGCCATCAAAAACGCCTACAATGGGCCCACAAGCGTCAGTGCCCTTTTTCAGCCGGAGAATGCGCCCTGCTACAAGACACACATTGTTCAGGAATGGTTTGAGGAACAAGATGAAGAGTTCAAGGTGTTGACTTGGCCTCCAAATTCCCCAGATCTCAATTCAATCTGTGGGATGGGCTTGGCCAACAAGTCCAATTCACTGCAGCTCCACCTCGCAACTTACAGGCCTTAAAGGATCTGCTGCTAACGTCTTGGTGCTAGATACCACAGGACACCTTCAGGGGTCATGTAGTGTATATGCCCTGGCGGGTTGGCGCTGTTTTGGCAGCTTGTTGAGGACCAGCAGCATGTTAGGCAGGTGGTCAGAATGTTTTGGCCAGTGAATATTAGCCACTATGTTTGCCAATGTACACATTTTAACTTTAATAGCATTTAGTTTAAGATACGACAAGCTATTCTCAATATTTTCTAAAGTCTTTACGATTATAGATATTACACAATGCATGTAATGCTCTCCATGGTAGCCGATGATCCTTAATCTCTGAAAAATTAACAGAGTGCCTCATGTCTGACAAGCCAATGGAAGTCTGTGATGAAAGGACCTTTAGAAGAAGCTTTAAAGTTCTGCGAGGTGGTAAAATGTATGGCCACTCGTCTCATTTCCAGATTGGTGAATGTCAATTTGTTGGCGTCTTTGGCCTTTTCAACAAAAAAATAAAATAAAGAAAATGTCAACCTATCTCTGTTTTCATGCACGCCCAGGACTTCTTAATCAGATGGGAGATGTAGGGGAGAGAGTGAGGATTATGGAGAAAGAGAGGGAGAGAATGACGGAGAAAAAGAGTAAGAGAGAGAGTGAGAGAGGTGCCTAGACAACGTTGATTAGATTAAGGGTGTTGAATGGAACAGGGGTGACGAAAATTGATAAAAATGAGGGATGAGAGAGGATGGGCTAAAGCAATGGACAGAGAGCAGAAGGATGGATAATAGAGGACTGCAGAGATGGATAGAGAGCAGAGAGATCAAGAATAGATGACCACAGAGATGGATAGAGAGCAGAGAGATCAAGAATAGATGACCACAGAGATGGATAGAGAGCAGAGAGATCAAGAATAGATGACCACAGAGATGGATAGAGAGCAGAGGGATGGAGAGATAAAGAGACCAGGCATCATTTCGGGGCTGCGGTAATGGAAGTGGTTTCACACATTTCAATGCCGGCGCTTCCAGAGGTCAAGTGTAACCACCACGTAATGGTCCCCTCAGCCACCGTTCTACAGCACGCCATCTCACCCTGACACTTGGCTCTTCAAGTGGTAAGAGGAGATAGCAAGGAGACAAAGAACAAAACAGTGGTGTGTGTGTGTGTTTGTGTCAGTGCCAGACTAATGAAAAGGCTGAAACCCTCGCACCCAACAATTTCTCCAAAAGAGTAATATAAAATAACACATGCAAGAAAATACTATCGCAGTAAGAAAATAGTATGTGGTTTGGAGAAGGAAATTAATGATAAAATGATTCATGTAATCTGGATGTACAATTAATATTTTCCTCTCCATGTTTTTACAATGAGCGAGCATCAGGAAGGTTCTTCAAAGTAATCTTGAGATTTTTGTGCATTGCGAATTACCAGCTGGCAGCCATAGTTTCACCTCCTTCAAGCTTTGCCACTGGAAAATCTATTTGCATATAATGCAGACTTCCTCTTTGCATTAAACAATCAGTGTCTCATCATTGGCCTAGGCTCTGGTTTGAATATAAACCTAGTCATTTTTAATGTTCTAAGTTTGTCAAGGTCAAAGTTGCTTTACTGTGGTATTACAAAAACTCTGATCACTGATCTCTTTTGTCAAGTAAATTGGCTGTAATTCTTTAAACCACAAGACAGCGCAAGCACATCACATTCTGTTAGAAATATCTGTGCCGGTCGTGTTCTGCCAGTGTAATGAATCATGCACTGCATAGCAGTGGGCTTGTAAAATCCAGTGTTTGTGCCAGAGTTTGGAAAAAGACAAAAGCCACAAAAATGTTTGTCATGCCTGAAGAGTTTGAGCTGAAGTGGAGACTTTGCACTAGGAGCAACAAATCCCTCAGTTAGTCTCAGTAGAACCTTTTGGGCTTTGCTGTATAACATAAACATCAGTATTCCACTGAAGGTAAGTTAAGGCTCCCTTGGCATTAGCATAGCTAACTGTCAATAGCTAACTGTTAGAAGACATGGGCTACGTTCATATGGGCTTATTCATGTTCCGCTATGCCATCCCTAAGAGGGAGCATAATGTCATGTCAGGCTTCTCGCCATATTTTTCACGAAATGGTATAGGTAGCAATATATTTCCTATTTTACATCCCCCGGGGTTTGTGCAGTGGCTCAGAGTGGTTGGTGCTCTGCTGGTGTTCCTCTTGGTGCAGCTACGCTTGGCAAAGCAGGTTGAAATATTTAAAAGAATTGAACAAGATGGGACTACCGTAACACGTAAACAAGCATTCCCATAGGCATGATGAAACAGTGGGACACAAAGAGAGAGACAGACACACAGCGTAGGATACGAGCGACAGAGAAAGAGACAATAAAATTGACCCCATTTGTAACCTCCAGATTGTTTGGATTTCAATTCTGGTTTGTTGACCAAATGCATACATGTAAAGGTTATGAACGTCAACGATATATTGGATTCACTGTGTGTGCAGGAACAGACAGTGTTGGACAGAGTAATGACCCTGAGACCTTGGCTGACACAGGTTTGGGAGTCCCCATAGGGCCAGGACAGAACATGAAGTATACTCACTCACCAGTCAATAACAGTGTCTGCTAACTCAAATATAAAATGATAAAATCAACAAATGAATAACTGTGTGAAGTTGATGACCGTTGTGGGGCCCCAGTGTGAGTGTGTGTGTGTGTGTGTGTGTGTGTGCGTGAGTTTTATTACAATGCACATGTAGACACACTGGCCCTCATTCACAAGACTTTCATATGATCAAATTTGATTATAAAATGATCCTATGATCATTTCACCAACCAAGCTTGTATTTATCAATATTATCTTTGTCGTAAGCCAACATCAGGAAATAAGGTAATCCTTAATTCGCAATAAGACCATCATCATCATGAAAAACAACAATCATAATAGCCTCAGGTGCAAAGTCACCAGTCCAGTTCAATCCGGTTCAATCCGGTTCAATCTGGTTCTGACCATCGGCCCGCACCCCCGGCAGTCATACTTAACACGCCGCACTCCACACCCCAAATGGTCGTTAGAATATCGATGGCTGGCATCTTGATTAGCTAACAGGTCTTAAACTGACTAGTGAGAGTGTAAATAAACCAGTGGTTGTGTCGAGCAGTTACCCTATTAATGGCAGAGCTTGCCCTTCTAAAGGACCTCAGCTCTGGGCTGAGACGTGAAAGAGTGCTCCATGAATGCACTGGTTTTTTCATGGAGAATGACGAATGGCTAATAAGCGGTTTTAGACTATAACTGATGCCGAAAGCTGTACATTTATAGGTTGAGAATCACCACGCCGCATAAATTATGGGTGTGTCATATGTAAATGAGGACAGGTGCAGCGCGTTCTCGCGTCCATGGCTTTATCTGATTTATCAATCACCACGATGACATCCACATTCATTTGAAGGATGTGCAAGGGTTTCGTAAATCACACTCTCCCTACGCTTGAATCTTTAATGAGAAGGCTTCATGAATGAGGGCCGCTGTCTTATGCTGTCCAGCTACTTAAGCCAAACCCATAATGATGCTTGTGACAGCTCATCATCAGAAACACTTTCCTCATCACAGTTTAACGCCAATGTCCTCTGTGCCGTAAATAGTTAAATTAATTCAGTGTAGAGATATAGATCAATGAGGTCACTGTAGAGATATAGATCAATGAATTCACTGTAGAGATATAGATCAATAAATTCAATGTAGAGATATAGATCAATAAATTCAATGTAGAGATATAGATCAATGAGGTCACTGTAGAGATATAGATCAATGAATTCACTGTAGAGATATAGATCAATAAATTCAATGTAGAGATACAGATCAATGTATTCACTGCAGGCACTAAGCAACATAAAAAAATAAAAATAAAAGGAAAGTGCATTTGTCTTGTCATACTAGCAACGACTTACGACTTATGTGGCTGTTCCACCTGGCTAACGTAAGATGAATGTACTGACTGTGAGTTGCTTTGGACAAGACCTTTAACCAAAATACCACTATAATGTCATATATAAATAATGCACGCTCATAGTGCAGCATTAACATGCCGTGTCTCCTATTTATTATCTATTCTGTTGCCCCCAGTGTGTATACAGAGTCCTCCATCATACTCCTGCACTTTCGTGGAATACTGAAACACACACACACACACACACACACACACACACACACACACACAGAGACACACACACACACACACACACACACACATACAAATATACATGTACTGTGCCTTCTGTCTAAACATGCTGTTTTTCAAATGTAATGGTTGAAATGAAGAATAACTACAACAGATTAAGCAGAAAGGTAGTGAAAAGTGGTGAAGAAGAAAAAAGAACAGGTGAAGAAGAAATGGTCGTGCATGAATCTTGACAACATGCTTTCAAACCATCAGAGCTCTCCTTTAACCTGACGTGTATTTTGTTGTAACTGTCTATGATTTAGTTTGTGTTGCCTTTGGGAAACTGACAGCGACAAGGAGGAGAAACAGGTGTTGTCACTTCAGGGCATTGGAAGAGGCAAGAAAAGTAGTTTGTGTTCAGCATGAATATCTTATCACATTTTCCCTTATGGTTGGTAGGAAGAATGGGAGCATGTTGTGTATGTCCCAGGCGACATCATATCCTCCTCACGGCACCCTGCCTTTGATGGATCTTAAACCACACCATATCGGGTTTTCCCTGAGGTATTGGGTGGTTGAAAGACAGGTGGTGATTTGAGCACGGTAAAATGAAATACAGCATACACCCCTGAATTCCTCCCTGTGGCTTGAAATCCAGGATAACAGTGGTTATGCATTACAAATAAAGGACATATCTTACCGCAAACTTTTTAGGTTGATTACCTACGTGTGTGTGTGTGAATGCATGTTTGGGGGTGACTATTTGTCTTCACGTCAAAGTTGAAGTGCCTTTCTTTGTAATGACAAGCGTAATATTTGTTTTCGTGATACAAAGATATGTCATAAAAAACGACTCCTTTAAGGGTGTGCATCTTATCAGAGTCACCTATAATTGCAACGTAAACAAAAATTCCCAGAAAGGTGCCTAATGCTAGGCTGCTGCTAGTAGTAGACAATACGCTGCAAATGGACAGAATATGTGAAATATATGCAAAGTTGAAGTAATAATAATATATACAGATTTAAAGTTGAGAAACTATCAGCTTAGCTTTTGATATCAAGGGGGGAGAGGTAGGGGACACTTCCTGAAACTGGTTTTGTCTCCATTCTAGGTCATTTTGTCTGCATTCTAGGTCATTTTGTCTGCATTCTAGGTCATTTTGTCCGCATTCTAGGTCATTTTGTCCGCACCAGGCCACTCGCTGGGAAAACCCTATCCAGTCCATGGGCACATCGCCGTCAGTGTTGAGGCCAACTGGAGTGGTGTAATCTGAGTAGCTTGACAGATGCATTGCTGGAGGCACAGTCGCTGGCGTAGAGTGAGAAGGGGAAGAGCTGTGTGGACGCGTTGTTCTGGGGGACGAAGAGTTTGAAATGTGCTCAGCCATCTTTGTGTTGTTGTGCCATTGGTCAGAAAGTCAGTGACTCAGAGCTGGATATGTTGAGGTGAGAAAGTTGTAGTGTTTTTTAGTACTTCTTGGAAGACAGTGGTGTTTAATTCAGAGCTCAAGTTCACAAACTCTGCTTGTGAAGATGTCTATGGACTTTCATGTTCAAGAGTATGTTCACTTCTTGCTCTTTGATGACAAGGCAGAAGGGGTCATGAGATGGATGGATGAATGGAAGGATGGGAGATGTGAGAGGAAAAAAGAGAGTAAGGTAGGAGGGAGTTATAAAATGCCACAGTAAACGCACACTGGCCCAGGCCACTGGATCCCTCCAGACCACACGTCACAGAAGGTTTAGCCAAACATGCACACAACCAAACACGCACAAAACCACACTCCTCTCTACAAGATGAAAGGCGCAGTCGCTAACTAGCAAAGCATACTTGGGGTTGTGTCAGCCTGTGGAGGTATTACACTAGGCATGCATCACTTATCCATGCTGGGAATCAATAACATAATATCACACTGGAGAATGAGTATTGCCTCTAGACATGCCCACATTATCACACTGGAGAATGAGCATCGCCTCTAGACATGCCCACATTATCACACTGGAGAATGAGCATCGCCTCTAGACATGCCCACATTATCACACTGGAGAATGAGCATCGCCTCTAGACATGCCCACATTATCACACTGGAGAATGAGTATCGCCTCTAGACATGCCCACATTATCACACTGGAGAATGAGCATTGCCTCTAGACATGCCCACATTATCACACTGGAGAATGAGCATCGTCTCTAGACACGCCCACATTATCACACTGGAGAATGAGCATCGCCTCTAGACACGCCCACATTATCACACTGGAGAATGAGTATTGCCTCTAGACATG
>JACXGI010010969.1:0-26210 GCA_016801175.1 Esox masquinongy | reverse complement strand
CCTACTAGAACAGCTGAACTTTATTTGTGATTAATCAGAGTCACTTTAAATGATGGCAGGTGTGTAATGACTTTTATTTAACATGAGTTTGAATGTGATTGGTTAATTCTGAACACAGCCACATCCCCAGTTATAAGAGGGTGTGCACACTTATGCAACCAGGTTATTGTAAGGTTTTTATTTTTCATTTTTCCCCCTCAAAGATTTCAGTTTGTTTTTCAATTTAATTGTTCACATTACAGGTCACATTACAAGTGGAAAAAGTTCTGTCATGATTTATCTTTGTCTCATTCTTGTACATCACAAAAACCATTTTAACAGGGGTGTGTAGACTTTTTATATCCACTGTAAATGCCAATCAATGCTCGCATTTTCCACCATAAGGAAAAGTATGAATTCTAAAATTACTCAGTGTCTTATCCCATTGCTAAAATCTCCGATTGAGGAAACATCTTAATGGTGTTTTGACCATTCGTCTTATTGTTACTAACTCTCAGACCACAACCCTACCTTTCACTCAAAACACCATACTATCAGGGCCTATCTGAAACAAAACAAAACTGTCTGGCCCAGGTGTACAGGGAACCAATTACAGGCTGGGACATTTAGGAACAAATCAAAAAAACAAACAAACAAAAAAACGTTCTAAAGTTTTTTTAACTGCTAAATGAATCACCTTAACATGGTGTATTCTTTATCCTATCACCCGAATAGATTCCTCACAAATCACTTCAGATATCATATACTCGTAACTCATACTTCATTTTATTCTTCTATATTTCAGTTAACAACTTTATTCTCCCCCTTTTCTTACTCTAGAAAATGTATGTCCTCTGGAGACCAAGCTTTTAACTTTTTCAATGTTTAGGGGACCAGAAATGTTTTAACCCCCTGAGGACAGACTAGACGCTACCGCCCACGCCTGAGGCGTATTTGCATAACAATTACATAGTATTACATATTTTCAAAACGGTTTGTGATAGAGAGATTCTGTTTTCTTTGAAAACACAGATGCGCTTTGTGTTTACGTGGCACATTTCCTGATTGTAACATCCTGTCCAAATGCAACCAAATCCTTGTGCACCTGACCAATGGATGGGCTGTTGGGTGACAGCATCCAATGGAAGGCTATTGCTAGGCAAAATAGTTTATTTTACCCAATCAGGGGAAGGTATCTGATACAGTGCCTTGCAAAAGTATTCACCCCCCTTGGCTTTTTACCTATTTTGTTACATTACAGCCTTTGGTTCAATGTTTATGTTATATGTGATGGATCATAACACAATAGTCTAAGTTGGTGAAGTGAAATGAGAAAAATATATACATAAAACTATTTTTTAGAAATAAAAAACTGAAAATTGGCATGTGCGTATGTATTCACCCCCTTTGTTATGAAGCCCATAAAAAGCTCTGGTGCGACCAATTACCTTCAGAAGTCACATAATTAGTGAAATGATGTCCACCTGTATGCAATCTAAGTGTCACATGATCTGTCATTACATATACACACCTTTTTTGAAAGGCACCAGAGGCTGCAACACCTAAGCAAAAGAGGCACCACTAACCAAACACTGCCATGAAGACCAAGGAACTCTCCAAACAAGTAAGGGACAATGTTGTTGAGAAGTACAAGTCAAGGTTAGGTTATAAAAAAATATCCAAATCTTTGATGATCCCCAGGAGCACCATCAAATCTATCATAACCAAATGGAAAGAACACGGCACAACAGCAAACCTGCCAAGAGACGGCCGCCCACCAAAACTCACAGACCGGGCAAGGATGGCATTAATCAGAGAGGCAGCACAGAGACCTAAGGTAACCCTGGAGGAGCTGCAGAGTTCCACAGCAGAGACTGGAGTATCTGTACATAGGACAACAATAAGCCGTATGCTCCATAGAGTTGGGCTTTATGGCAGAGTGGCCAGAAGAAAGCCATTACTTTCAGCAAAAAACTAAATGGCACGTTTTGAGTTTGCGAAAAGGTATGTGGGAGACTCCCAAAATGTATGGAGGAAGGTGCTCTGGTCTGATGAGACTAAAATTGAACTTTTCGGCCATCAAAGAAAACGCTATGTCTGGCGCAAACCCAACACATCACATCACCCAAAGAACACCATCCCTAAGTGAAACATGGTGGTGGCAGCATCATGCTGTGGGGATGTTTTTCAGCAGCCAGGACTGGGAAACCAGTCAGAGTTGAGGGAAAGATGGATGGTGCTAAATACAGGGATATTCTTGAGCAAAACCTGTACCACTCTGTGTGTGATTTGAGGCTAGGACAGAGGTTCACCTTCCAGCAGGACAATGACCCCAAACACACTGCTAAAGCAACACTTAAGTGGGTTAAGGGGAAACATGTAAATGTGTTGGAATGGCCTAGTCAAAGCCCAGACCTCAATCCAATAGAAAATCTGTGGTCAGACTTAAAGATTGCTGTTCACAAGCGCAAACCATCCAACTTGAAGGAGCTGGAGCAGTTTTGCAAGGAGGAATGGGCAAAAATCCCAGTGGTAAGATGTAGCAAGCTCATAGAGACTTATCCAAAGCGATTCGGAGCTGTGATTGCCGCAAAAGTTGGCTCTACAAAGTATTGACTTTAGGGGGGTGAATAGTTATGCACATTGACTTTTTCTGTTATTTTGTCCTATTTGTTGTTTGCTTCACAATAAAAAAAAAGGAAAACATCTTCAAAGTTGTGGGCATGTTCTGTAAATTAAATGATGTAAATCCTCAAACAATCCATGTTAATTCCAGGTTGTGAGGCAACAAAACACGAAAAATGCCAAGGGGGTGAATACTTTTGCAAGGCACTGTATGTTTTCGAGCAAATCAAAAGGTTGTGGGGTGGGACATAATAAGTTTTGTTTTCAGTATGTGCTAGAGGAGATGACTAGAGGAGGTGGAAGCAGTGCGTTAGCTTAGGTAGCATGCTAACTTAGCATTTGCTTACATTTTAGCATTGTGTCCTTGCGGAACGCTAACGTGTCGAACAGACAAAGAAAGGATATGTGTGTTCAACAGTTTTATAAGTATTATTATTAGTATGAAATGGCAAAACGTAAAAACACTTTTACTAAATGTAGCCATAGTCCGTTACGGTTTTCAAACGCTGGATAGCTGAGTTATCGGACAACAAAGGACGAATGCTAACAACATGCTAACGCTAACGCAAGAACAGTCTGGTAAGTAACATCGAATAACCTATTTATCATGAAATAATGTAATACAAATGTGATCATTATAGATATTGTCTGCTTTGTGTATTTGGAATGGGAGAACTGTTCCACATGGCTGTTTGTGGTCTGATTTCAATGATAAATAGTGAAATAATTTAGGGTGTCATAAACATATTGGACTATATGCACATAAGGTGAATTATTTCATTGTTCTCTTCACATTTATTGTGATACAATGCATATTTGTGTAAGAAAAAGGGTTTGAATAGTGTATTTGGAATGGCAGAACTGTTCCACATGTTTCTGTGGTCTGATTTCAAGGAAAAATTGTGTCAAAAACGTGTTGGACATTATTTACTTTATTGTGCATTTTTCCCTAAAACACTACCTTATAAGAACATTAACATGCATGCTTATATTAGCTGAGGTTCTTTAGAATCATTTGATGCCAAATACATGATGATCCACATTACATACATATTGCATTACATATTGTTTATAAGCCCAAATATAAAAGTAGTGAAAGCCGAAAATTTAAAGCGTAGTCCCCAGGGGTTTAATATACTACTCCTTCAAATACAATCTTATAGTAACTAATAGAGGACTACATACCTTTTCTATCTAACCTAGTTAATGATGGGCTAAACTGATTTCAATGGTAAGGTGATTGACACGCTGAGTTCATTCCATTCATATAACCTTGCTTTTAGGGATCTGGACTATCTTTTGTGGTGACTAAAGATGGTTCTACAAATATTAAGGATGTTGTTTGACCAAACAAGTACAAACCACTAAGTACTTTTAATTTCTATGACTTTCTGGCATATTTTAATTTTTTTCTCACAGTCCTTTGTTACTTTTGGTTGGCCAGGACTCTAGCTAAACCTTTCCTTTCTCTTAAATGTATTTTTTTTTAAAATTCAGTGAAGATACTTTCTAATTAGTTCAACCTATATTTACAATGCAGCATTTCATCCCAGAGGGTGTGACCCGGAAAAAATCTATGGTATAAACATTATCATTCTTATGAGTGATATTCAACCTGTAACTGTTTGCAAACAAAAATACCCTGTGTAATCCTCGACAGTGGCTGAGCCTAGGTTTCTGCATGAGTGGAGTATGCATCAGTACTATGTGTATGTGCTATCTGTTGACTATGCATGGCAGTTGTTCACAAGTTTTTTTATTTTATTTATTGTACCACCAATGTAATTGGTGGTAAAATAAACCAATGTAAGTACCCATAAATGGGCACCACTGACCTATGGGTTCATTCCATGGTCTACATTCTTTGAGTCGGTTTACTAACTAATTTACTAACTAACTAATTCTAAGCCAATTCAACCCCCCTCCTTGGAATTAGCATGTGTCTTAACACTCAATTGTGGACAGCGACAATGACCAACCACAGACATGGATTTCATACTAATTAACCAGTCTATTCACAATACAATCAATACTATCTTTATTCTATTATTTTATGTTGCGACTAGAGAGTATATGTAGCCTACATTGGGAATAACCTTTTTACAAATGTTATCATGAATGTCGCACACATTTTATTCTCTCCTTTTGCAGTGAAACTTTACATAACGTACAAACATTTAGACATACACAATGATAGCACAATTAAGCAGGCATGCAGTATTTGTTAGTTTTAAGTTAGCAGTTTGCGAAATTTCGACATAACAAAAACATGTAACATTAAAACAAACACACACAAACAATACATTTAACATTCAATGTTGATTCTAACTTAAGTTTGCCATGGTCTTGTTTCATAATTTCAATGGCCTCAATTGTCCAGCAATTGTGTGTACACGAAATGCTGTCATTTCAACAGGAAAGCAACAACACAGACAGTTTACCAGTTTATTTCCTGTTTGTAATCAGAATACAATCTTCAATTCTAACTTGTTCAAGGATTATCATACATTTGGGTAGCCTATCGGCACGACTCGATCTAAACCTCAAGCGAAATTTTAGCAAATTAAAATGAACAATTTTGTGGCTTCTGCCTTTAATCTGTTTGAATGTTGTTGTTTTTTTAAACTCGAACACAGCTCATGAACCAGGATGGTTCTCTCCATTCCTACATTTGTATCATTCATACCTCACACTTTTTCGTTTCGTCACACCCCATTCAATGCCGGCCATTCATACAGTTAACTTAACAGATGTCCCAAACCAGGATACATTCCATATACCCAAACAGGATATTAGGTTACATCTTCATTGCATATCCCAAACCAGGATACCTTGTGTATCCCCAAACCAGGATACATTTCACATTCATTGTCCTTTTTCCTAGTCGACGTCTTGGCCATTCATTTACTTTAACATCTCATTTCCTCTCCACTACTATGTGGGTCAAGGTATCTGTCAGGCTTCGAAGAAATAAGGATTAGGAAACGTGGAGTCATGTCGTTTAACGTCTTTAATGACGGCGTAGCGCAAACAATGCTCACAATGGTGAGACAATAACACACAAAGACCAGGGCAGAAGAGGGAACATATATATTGGGGGGAATGATTGTGAATGAGGACCAGGTGTGCTAAACAAGACAACAGGTGAGATGAATAGATGAGATGGGCAGTGGTGTCAGAAGGCCGGTGACATCGACCGCCAGAGCCTGCCCGCTGCAGGGGGAGGAGAGGCAGCAGAGGGCGCAGTCGTCACAGTATCCTCATCACCAAACAGCGCTCTCTTGGATATTCTATTAATTTAGCCCCTCATCGTCAAATACACTTCTTGGATATCCTCGGCACCGAATTGTGCATCACGGATATTCTAATGCCCTCACCATCAAACATGTTTCTCTGGTATCCTCAGCACTGAAATAGTGCGTCTTCAGACATTTTACTCAGGCTTTGTTTCAAGAACTGGACATGGTTTAACCTTGAAGAATCCATCAATTCCAGAGGTAACCCACCAAGGGAGGCCATGCCGGCACGCTTTAACACTGAGGGTAGTTTCCCTACACACCGTTTTGTGCATACCTTTCCTGCCCCAACACCGGAACTAGCGTAGTGGCCGGCCTGGGATTCAGGCACAACCAGTGGAGACTTTCTCCTTACTCTTCCTTGGGATTATAATATATATAATATCATTAAAATGCAAATCAATTTATAATATTTTTGACATGCGTTTTTCTGGATATTTTTGTTGTAATTCTGTCTCTCACTGTTCAAATAAACCTACCATTAAAATGATAGACTGATCATGTCGTTGTCAGTGGGCAAATGTACAAAATCAGCAGGGGATCAAATAATTTTTTCCCTCACTGTATATGCTCTGAATTGGACAATACAACATTTATGACATTATTCACTACAATTTGATGAACTCCTGAAACAGATAAAAGAAACAGCGTTGGCCTGAGATGAAATAACTACAGTAACCCTTGTGTTTATTCATGTGTCCACAAGTTTGGTAGCTTACTTTTTTTGTTTCTTCATTTATCCACTTACTGTATCAACAAGTTAGGATATGTTATATAATATGTGCTTATTCCTCGTAACTTATATCAACTGATAAGCAATGTTAGCTGAATCGTGTTTCTTTGTGTAACATTATCCACATCATGTGGATAACGTTACTCTTGGCAGTAACATTTAGCTAGACTAGCTAAACCTGCACTTGTTACAATTCCGTTACTGAGGTGTCTTGTGTGTCTTTGTGTATCCACAGTGTTCTCCACCAGCAGCAAAACACCGGCGGGCTGCCATCGATTGCTCACTGGGGATTAGTTACTGAGGCTGGAATACATGACACTGTTTCTAAAAGGCAAGTAGCTAAACTGTTTCCTATAATGTTCATGTCATCCAAATAATTTTAGATGGAGTAATGTTAGCTTAGATTGAAACTAGTTAACCACATTTAAGTTAGCTAACGTTACTAGCTAGCTAATGTCATTAGCATTTATTACTAATGGTAGCATCATTAGCTATTTTTAGTGACCCTGCTAGCTATTCTTTTTGATAAAAAAATCATGGCAACATAGCATTCCACTAAATATTTGCCTATATTAACATGTCATTGTTTTTTCCAAGCCTATATAGCATAATTTAAATGACAAAGTAATCATCCCCTCTTGAAAGTCATGACCTTGACCAAGTTTTGTACATCTAAATGGCAGCTCCATTAATCTTCTGCTTAAAACGAACTGCTAGCTTGTTACAGTTTTTAGTAACTAGCTTACCTGTCGAGTGGATACAGGCTCGGTACCACAACAAACGTGTTGGACGGGCATTTGATTTCCATTGGGGGGGGGCACATTTGTCAATCAAATTCGAAAGCTTTTTCTAACTACAGTAGTTACACATTTTTTGTAGCTTGGTACTCACGAAATGAAGCACATCTCCGATCACAATTGCAGATCAAGGCAAAATAATTAATTACCATAGGGAATGTAGCTAAGTACACCATTGGGAAACATTGAAAATGTAAATGGCTCTATAAAACCAGAACAATATTACATAGGCTATATGCCTGCTATACTCTGTGCCAATTATATTTTGTGACGTTTAGCCTACTGATTCTTTTCAAAACAGCCCTAATAGAACCGCCTATTAACGGCATAGCCAACAGCACAGTCATAAGCAGCGGCAGGCCATGTATTTTACACCTTGGCCTTCAGTGCTATCCTCCCGCAATGAAACCGCCTTCGAATAACCTCACCATGACATTTGGGCTATAGGCTATTATCATTCGATATAACCACCCCATATTCACAGTGACCGTGGAATTAAGTGATTTAACACGAGGCGTACAATACACTAATTACATAAACATGAATACAGATGTCACTCATCTAATTACAGCATTTTCTTACCGCGGTAAGATCTGGTAGATTGCGTCGGCATGCGGTAGATTGCGTCAAGTTGTGATAGCACTGTTCCAAAGCATAAGGAGGCTAGAATGCTGAAAATGCTATTTTTCTCGAAAATCGTTTTGTGAATAGCAGGTTTAATTTAAAAGCAAAATGTTTCTAGTTGCGTCTTCACTGCTATAATTACAATGTGTTTAAATAAAGAAACACTAATAGCTACACAGAAATAAATACTATAGGTTTAAACACTTGAATTATCTTAAGAAATGATATTATACAAAGCACAGATATTTGCTTAGATCATGGTTTTGAAGTAGGGTATGGTCATAAGATGCGAAGAACGCATCTTATGACAATTCGCAAACTGACAGCAGTAGGCTATACTCTCCTGTTTGGTCAGACTACCTTTCAATTTCACTTCCTGTTTTCTCATTCCACAATGCTGTATTAAGCTTGAGAATGAGAGTTCAGTTGTTGGAGAAACAAAATTATTATAATTATGACTGGCTTTTCTCTCTTGACTTGGGGAAACTATAAAAGCAAGCACAAACTATAAAACCAAAAATATGATACTGTATTTTCTGTATCAACACCTAAACTATATTTTACTAAAAATGATTTTGATATATAACCTAATACAGGATTTACACTAGTCTAGAACTGCCAGGCCTTTCAGACCCCAAGTATCCGTGTGGTTTAGCTTCATTAGCATTCAATAGTCTAAAAAGGAATGAATTACAAGATTTGTTTGTTTTGAATGTGAAATGAATTTGAGGAATAAAATAATGTGTTTGTATTTCAGGTCTTATGATAGGAATAAGAAAAAAAAACACTAACTTCAAAGAATACACACTAATTAAATTAAAATATACACCACACGTAAATTCTTCAGAATAAATCCAATAGTGTTGTTTTTATTTTGAACTTATTTTGATGATGTTCACAGGAGGTGCTAAGGGGGTGCTATCTTGATACATGGAGGTTCTGACATGAATGGCTTTAATGACCACTGACGCGAGCTGCCCAGCTTTCTTAAAACTCAGTGCCACTACTGTTGCTACTTCTGTAGGAGGAAATGAAACGAAATTGCACGATCTCAAACAACTAGGCCTAATACTCAAGGACTCACAGACAAATCAGCACAATTGACAGAAAATGTGGTTAAACCGCTTAAATGGTTTTAAGAGCCCGCACTCCAATTGGTCCCTATATAAACACTGCCAGGTCTGTACATGTCCATTGGACAGGCGAGCTGCCCAAGTCGTATTTGAGTCCTGTGTGTCAGCACCGTGTTATGCACTTAATTTAATCACTTTTTTTTGTAGATGGCAGTGTTGCTTTTCATTCTTTTCCTATATAGTTTGCTTTTGGTTTTTAAGTTCCGTCTGTGTGTATTTTGTTTTAGAATTACGAGAATTGTGAATGTTTTGTATCTCAGGAATTATGCAATACATCATGTGGAGTTTATTTAGGCTTTAGGTCAAAATTGAAAATAGATTTTTCAGAAAAAAGCTCTGATAGTCATAAATGACTGCCTTTTGTTTTTGCTACTCTGTTTTCGCACAACACTTGAATTATTAAACATAATAGCATATGGAGTACAGACTGTACATAAAGTAGACATTTTCAAGAACAACAAATAACAAAATTGTCGAAGAGTCTAGGCCCATAACTTGTATTTGTGAAATTATTTATTAAATATGAGTACAAAATATAATGCGTTTCCGATACACACGGCTTATTGGCTGCCAAGAAAAATAAGTGCTCAGTATTTTTAGGAGAGCAAACCTCCTAAAAAAATGTCTTCTATTAAAAATAATGTAAATGCACTGGAAAGCAACAGTACGTTTTGCTAATCGATATACCCTTTCAGCTAGCCCACCTCCATTTTTTTATAGAAATGTATGGAGATTAAAACATCTTTTTTTGAGTATTTAAAAATGTAATGTATGGAAATTGTTTTAAACAAGATGCAATTTGTGAAATTCGACTTGCGCGATAGACCAGACGTCATGTAATATCAAAGTGATCAGGCTATTTTTTCTTTACCGGAAGGCAAGAAAGCTAGCTACAACTTTCTAGTAGACCCTTCACAGAAGACTACGATCTGTCATTTGTAATACAATAAAAAGCAACTAAAATGTAATTCAACAAAATAGTAAGGTGGCCAAGAATTGGAGACGGTGGCCGATAATAGGGAGTCAAATTTTTTGCTACATCACTAACCAACTACCTGAAAATAATAATATTTCCCCTTCAATTTCAAAAATTATCATTAATAGCAACAATAATCATCAAAAACATTGATGACTTGATCAAACGATTACTTGGTACAAGAAGATGTTTTTCAAAATTGCTGTTGGATATGCTAATAATAGGGGGTTCTATGAGATTAGTTAGCCAAGTCACAAACGGCGCTTCTACTATGTCATAATGCCTGTAAACATGACCTTTAGGATGTAGGAATGATGGGAAGGGGTTGGGGTCATGGTGAGTTTGAGAGCAAAACAACAACGCACACAACCTAGCCACTTTTCCATTGTGGGTTACCAACGCTGTTTCCGGTATTGTTTCGCAAGATAGCTGTTTGTTTACAACCCAAAACATTTTAGAACATATATTTGAATGCAACCAAGAGGCTGAGGAAGGGGATTCTGTCCAGGAAAACATTTTATCAGGCAACAAAATCTACCATTCAGCTCAGACAGGCGACTGTAAACAGGTGAAGTAGATCGATATTTATGATATATAGCACCGTATTATGTCGTTTTCATTATAAATATGATGCAAAAATGTTCTTATGTCAACATACTATGGGGATGTTCTTTGGTTTTTAGAAAACATTTTGGTATCTTACTGATTATATAACGAGATGTAACTACAACTGCACTAGCAGTCCTCTGCTGCCATCTGGTGGCCGTTTGGTGTAATTACTGTATAAAACATGGAAATCCGCAGCTGTTCAAACTTTTCAAATAAGGTTTAATTTCTATGTTGGGGTAAATGATTTTGTTTGGGAACCCAAAATGTTTACATTGTATTATTAATTTTATTAAGTAGTTTCACCCCAAAACACTGTTATATGACAGTAAAGGCATGGTGGATTCAAAAGTAGTCATTGAAAAAAAGTTACTATTGTAGTAACTATCGAAGAAATGTTCTGCGTAGAACATTTTCTTTTGCCTTTCCAACAATTAATTTTCAAAATAGTGTCCCAGAAGTCTGTTTTTATGTGCTTTTATTATAGCTGAGAGTGTACTGATTACATAGATTTACAATACTTCATGATACCTATTACAGAAATGAATGTTGGACCCAAAATGTCCAAGTCATGAAATCCGTCCAAAAATCGCCCGAGACCAACAATTAAACACATCTCAAAGTAGTCCATAAATGCTGGCAGGTGCAAATCACCAGGCAGGTACGAATCACTCTTAATGGGCTATACCCCCAGATAGAGGATTGTGCACCTTGTGGTTTAATGCAAATTAAATTAACAATGAGAATGAAGTGTATTGTTGATGACATAGTTGATCAATGTTGATCACATGCAGCGGGACAAAATCCGTTTTACCTCTATACTTAGTTATTCCATTCATGAAAGTATCTTATTCATGAAATACCTTTTTTTGTAGGGAGGGAAACAAAATATGAAACATATAATCTGTCTGAATAGGCCTACATGAAATTTCACTGATTATTTCATAGAAGAATGAAGATGAACCAGCTTACTATGTAATTCATCAAAGGCATCACAGTAATTAATTATTAGGGAAACAAAATAAAAATGATATCCTTGACTGTTTCATAACTCTTTGATATTAGGTTAGCTTTATGCAAATTGTTTTACCAGTATGGGCCTAGTAATCAAATATATTAATGGCCTTATCTATCAAGAATTTAAATATGGTGGATTTTCATTTTATAAATGTTTAGAGCCTTCTTAAAGAAACGAAAATACTATAGCCTGTGTTTATTGAAATAGTATTTTTTTTCTTATTCCTATCTTTCATAAGACCTCCAATAACAAAGAACAAAATTCTTCTTCATATAATTCATCTAAAAGCCCTGGCGGTTCTAGTGTAAATAACTGATTAGGCATGTGACAGTAGAAGTCTTGTAACAGGCACTTGGTCTCACCAGGCTCTCTTCGTCAGTTAATGTGGAGTAATTAACAGTAATTTGTCGACTTTAGTCCATTGTAAATAAATGAATTGCATGTTCTGTTGAAACACCATTTTATTAGAAACTTTAGGGAAAAAAACAATAATTATTTACCTTATTTACCTCATTATTTACCTTCATGAAAATATTCATGAAACAATTATGGGTTGAACGTGAAGCCTATTGCCTGTTTAACAACCAAAACATCCTTCATGTAAACGCGCTATGTTATGTACTTGAACTATATTTTCGTTTGGGTCTTCTGTGGCATATTGTACTTTATCAAGGAAATGTGGTTGGAAAACTGCCAACATCCCACATAATTCCATTGCAGCTGGAATTAGATGAGCGACATATGTGCATGGTGACTGAAACCATCAAAGATGTAAAGTATCATTATGCAGTATGACAAGATGCTGCATCACAAATAGACATCGCAAAGCCCAAATCAATGTCATTACCAAAGAAACAAGAACAAATTCACAACAACAATGTTCCTTCAACACAATAAGCCAGGTGTACGTTTGTAGTTGATCGCTTGAAAGTGGGTTGGTCGACACTTCCTCACAATTTCCAGGTTTTCTTGAAAGGTCCTTTTCGAAAAAGGCTTTGCCAGAAAATCTGACACCAAATCCATTTCTTCTCCATTGTCAGGGTTCGTACGGTCATGGAAATCCTGGAAAAGTCATAGAATTTGAAATTTGCTTTTTCCAGGCCTGGAAAAGTTTTGGAGAAAACCAAAAATATTAAAGCCATGGAAGTCATGTAAATTATTTATTTTCATGTAGTTCATTAATAAAATCTTTAATTAAATTTTGTATCTTTAATATAAATATTCTAATAAAAATAATCTAAATATCTGCCAGGACCTGAACATGTATCACTGCTTGTGCTCGAGCTTGCTATGTTACGCTGAAGCTGAATCCCTCTTGCACCTAGCCTCTGATAACTGCTGGAGTTAATCTTGTGGGCTGAATACCTCACGTTTGTGTATCAACTCTTGAGCTTGTCATATTGACTGCTTGCCACCTTTCACCGCTATTAGTATATCCAGGACGGCTTCTGTCACTTTTGGATGATTGATTGACAGTAGGCGGGACTTCCGGTTTGGGGGCGGGACTTCCGGTTTGGTAGGTGGGACTTCCTGTGTGATGTATGCAGGGGTGGGACTTTCGGTGTGACGTATATTCCGGGGTGGGACTTCCGATGTGACGTGTGTTCTGGGGTGGTGATTCCTGTGTGACGTATGTTAGGGGTTGTAACTTCCTGTATGACGTATCCATGTCCGGGGTATGGGGTATGCGTGTATGTAATTTATGGTGGCTTTGATGTTTAACAATAGGGCTCCAGGGTTCTGGGGATGTTAAATTCACCAGACATGTCTCAACAAGTTACTGGGGAGCGTTATGTAGAAACCGCCGTCACCCATGCTGATCGCAGTCGCTGAAAAATGACTCGGTCCAGCAAATCCTAGTGTTTTTATCCTGTTTGTAGGTCAAGTACTTGCCCCAGTGCTATCCAACTGTTGTATTTCTCAGGCCAACCAAGCCATTTCACAAGACTGATTTTCTTTCCTCTCTGTACTTTCTCATCCAGAACTGCTTCCACTTTAAAAGTTTTATCCTTAGCCGCGATTATTTTCAATAATTCCTGTTCATAAAAGGTCCCGACGATCACATCGCCATCGTAATCTTTTATTCTTTACACAGGAGGCACCCCAGGAATGCATTCCGATATTGTAAAATATTCATCTGTGTACCTTTTTTCATAACACTTGGTAAACGCCCCTCTCACCTTTGAGAGTCTCACAGTATCTCCAACCCGGAACTTGTAACTTTGATTACCATTTCTCATCACTGTTGTAGCTGTGAGATATCGCCACATTCGTGATTTAATTGTTTTATTAAATCTCTCAACGATGCTCAACAAGGCCAATACTCAATCATTTGCCATGCCATTTTTGAGGATATCCCCGGTTTTCTCCATGTACGCTCTTTTCAAACCCTCTCTACCCACGTAAACACCAGGGTTTGACGGGTTGTAGTAAATACTTATCATAATCTGTTCAGACATCGTAGAGCATTGGGTCAATAATACAAAAATAAAAAAAAGAAATACAATCTACATCCACAGCTTCATCAGAAATTTTAACACACAAACATCTGTTACATACGTAAACACACATAACAGGTTCCCAATTTTAAAGTCTTTGTTGTCAGCATTTAAAAATGTTAGAGGTTTATACATGACTTCATCAGATGTGTTCCTGACAGTTTCCATATGCTCCTTCAGATTATTAAAAAACGCTTTGTACTGACATGGTCTTGGTTATTAAAAAGTCTGCAACCATCAAATCCACTCTTGATAGCTTTGTGCATCAACTGTTTAATTGCTAAAGCCACATAGAATTTGTTTAGATACATGTAAACATGACAACTGAAGTTACCCATCCTTAGACAGCAGGCTCTTGTTTTCGTTGCACCAAGACCCTACTGCGTTGCATACAGCTTCCTCATTACATTTATCCATGTATTCATCCCTATTCTCACTCAGACTCTGTGTGATGTTCGGCTCCGACTTGAGTTTGTGCAGAAAGTTCTTAGCTGCCATGTGAACTTCGGTCAGCGGTGCTTGAAAACTAGATGCATTCAAAACCTTGACCAGCACATGTTTCAGTCGCGGTGTTAAAACTGTCTCCACGATGTCATCCTAATAGGTCTAAAAAAATAATAATCAGGTGGGTCGAGACAAGAATGTCTTCTCTGGCTCGGGTGGTCCACTTCACATCCGATGCATGCTTTGTGGAGAATGGCTACAACAACGTGTTCCAGGATCATACCCGATGTTGCTTTGATGATCATTAAATCCTGTGATGCAAGGTTTTTGTCCGTTTTGTGATAACTCTTGTCAGCATTTGAAAGGTATGATAGATTAAGAGGTCCTAGCTGAGCGCCAAGCCAGTCAAGCCAATGGTAGTTTCTTGGTGGGTATAACGGTGGAATCGAGCTGTCAGGGACCGGGGTACCATAGTAGGTTTCAGCATTGTCATCCAAGGCGTCACACAGCCAGTCCTCAGCCTTGGGTTCTTCAAGCCTTGTATTCTTGAGACATGTTTCGTAAAGACTGCTTGATAGTCACAGGCGGTCTGTCTGTTTTTATGCTGTGTTGAGGAATGTGTTAGCTTAAGGCAGGGCTTCAGGGTTGTACATCAGTCAAACAGTGCGCAGTCGCAGTCACACTGTAACTTACTGACATTTTCCGGAAGTAGCTCCAGTCTAACAGAGTCATACTGCTTCATTACTTCGATGTCTTTAAACAACACATCTACCGTATTATGTGTGCCCTGTTTTAGCCCCAAATAAAACATTTTTCGAAAGGTGCTCCGTAAACTAGCACTAAAGGTAATTTGATCAGTCAAACCCCGTTTAAACACCTCACCTTCGGACAATTCATAAAATGCGACTTCGGGGATCTCAGGGTTGAAAATGTATCCACCAATTTGTCCGTCTTCCAACTTCCACTCCTGTGCCAACATATCTTGGTGTAGTTGATGAATCCAAGCTAGATGCTGCATCGGTTTCTGCGGTGGTGGCATCTTCATCGGGTCATCACCACCCAGATGTATTCTCTTGCTGTGCAGCTGTTAAGCTGTTAACTTTCACCAATGTTTCAAACCCAATGTTGATCGCTGTGGAATCCGCCATGTTTTGTAATGCACACATAGGTTTACTCAGGCTAGTCTGAATGACCAACACCTGGGGTCTGTGTGATTTAAATACACCGACCACGCCAGCCACCTATGGCATTGTAAAAACATGGAAAATGTACCACCCACTGGTTATAGATCATTTGTTGTACAAACTTGTCATAACATCGATTGCCTGTGGGATTAAACATTCCAGAACCCTGGCACCCTTTTGTTGAACAGCAAACATCACACTACATATCGTAACATCTTATGCCTGGGGAGTTTAACATTCCCGTTCCCTGGTGCCCTATTGTTAAACATCAGACTTATCGTAACATCGAATGTCTGGTGAATTTAACATCCCCAGAACCCTGGAGCCCTATTATATAAACATCAAAGCCACCATAAATTATATACCACACACAGCCCATACCATATTTCACACTTGGACATGCATATGTCGTACAGGAAGTTACAACCCCTAACATACGTCACACAGGAAGTACCACCTCGGAACACACGTCATGCTGGAAGTCCCAACCCTGCATACGTCACACAGGAAATCCCACCTACCAAACCAGAAGTCCCACCCCAAACGGGAAGTCCCGCCTACTGTCAATCAATCATCCAAAAGTGACAGAAGCCGTCCCGGATATACCACTACCGCTTGAGCTTGAAATATCGACTGCTTGCTACCTTTCATCGCTCGAGCTTGTCATATCTTACCTCACACTTATGTTTTACTGCACACTGATTGTAGCCAGCTTACAGAACATAGCCAGCGCGCTATCTACAACTCGTTTAGAAGCAAGGCCGGGAAAATACTCTCTCAAAAACGCCTGGCTACACATGTCACAATATTCACATAAGGAAAAAATGTTGCCTCAAGAACCCATAAAGTCCACCATCTTGGATTTTCCGCCATTTTTAATTTTGTCTAAAACACTAAAAAGTTATCTTCAACTAGAGCACCGATCTTCACGCTGCTCGGTAAATATAATCTTGGGGCAAATATCTAAAGATTCAGTATATGGTTTGTTGATATCTTTAACAGAATAGCTGAAATGAGCAAATGAAAACTCCTGTGGGCATGGCCTCAATGCAAATGCATTAATGCAAGATGGTGAGGCCTACTGCAACCCGACTTAGTATATGGGTTCAAGCCCAAGGCAGGAAGGCCTCCACAGTGTTTCAAGCTGATCAGCCTGATGGTGGAGCTATAATCAAGCCAGGTGGGCTCTCATTGCCACTGGGATGCCTTCACTCTAATGCCATTCGGGGCGGAGTCACTGGGTTGTTGTTGTCTCTCCATTGCGTCCATTGTGCAATTGGAGCAATCTCTGCCGGCAATACTCGGCCCTCATTCAGGGTGATTGCGGTTGGTTGGTATCCCTTTGATTGGTGCTTGGTAATGTGGGTGTATTGACTTCCTGCCTGTTGGGCCCTGTTTGGGGCCTCCTCTGGATAGGGCCACAGTGTCACTGGACCCCCCTTTCTCAGCCCCATTGTTTAACACTAGGACCGCCAAGCCTTTCAAATCTTGTATTTCATTTGTAAGTTCATTCAAATTCAACTAAGGCTCTGATCATGCATCTGGGAGTATCACACATTCATCCATTGACGTCATGCATTCAGCGAGGCGTGATCAGCGCCTGGATACCATTTGGGTGCCAATGCTAAGTGCCGTGGGCTATTTGCAATTTAAGTCTGAAAACGGTAAAAAGACTGGTAAATAGTCTCTAAATAGTTTTCCTTTTGTGAGTTTAGAATTCTGACAATGGAACAATGTAATATATGCCTATTTAGGAAATGTCATGGTAGCTTTCAAAATGGCAATTTTATTTTAATTACAAACTCAAACGCCAATTCACGTAGTGTTATGGAAATTCTTGAACTATACTTATTCCTGTACATTTATAAATTGGTTACTAGTTAAAGGTATTGAGTCCCCATGTTTAGATAAGAATAGGAATGTAGGAGGGGGGATCTGGTATTTGTTTAAGGTCATCATTGGATGGTCTCAGAAGATCATTGGGTTATCCATTAATCTGTCTGTTTAAATGAATCTGTCTGTTATCCATTAATCTATCTGTTTAAACCATCAGTTTATCTGTTCTTTGTCCAGATGCTGTGTGTCCCTTAGAGTTGAAAAGGTTACCCACAAGGTCCTTAGTTTAATGTGGGGAGGACAGCCTGCCTCTTGGTTAAACCCTAGGTATTGACAGAACAAAGGGAATGTGTATTATTGACATAGGACAGCTGGGCAGTAACTTACCACACCCCTTTTAACTGTAATAAATACAGACTGTTCATGTATTTTCCTCAGAGCGTTATTTTGTAAGCTTTTGACGTGTCTCTCTATTTGCAAATAAACTGCTAATTATGCCAAGAGAATTTTGTCTCTGTACTTACTCCTTTAAAAGTTCCTATTGATGGAATTACGATCACATTTTGGGGGTTCGTCCTTTGGTTACTTAACCTGGTATCTCAAACTCATATCTTAGCGGGTCAACCATGTACGGCCGGAGACTGGGTCTCTGGAGCCTGAATCCTCCCCCGATCGTGGGCTGGCTATGAAAGGGGTGAGAGTCAGGGCGCCCGGCGGAAATGAGATTCGGGATTGATCAGTACAGGTACCTGGAGTCTAATTTTTAACTCAGGAGGTAAGGGCACAATGCAGTTAAATATGATTCTGGTAATATGTGTTAGGGCACATTTAAATCTGCAGACAAGGTTAGGGCCTTGAACGTCTCACTTACGGGCCGACGGGTCTATTAACGATGTTAGGGCACGTTAATGGAGAAGAGTGTTAGGGCACTTCTATGTGTTAGGGCGCAGGCATATGTGTTAGGGCACATTAAGTTAAGTAGTTCTGACGTGCGGGGCACGCTCACATTAATTGAGATATAAAAATGGGTCTGTTGTTTCGCCACGCATGGTTTTACTGGATTTGATAATGGGTAAGTGTTGTGGTAAATATTTAGTGGCGAAGATAATGTTTATGTTGTCTGGACATGTGAACAAGTGTTTCTTTGGGAGTTATTAGGTTTTCTGGTTAATAGCATTTTCATTTGGTGTTGGATGCATGGTGCTGAAGTATATGCATGTATGCTTCTTTATGTTCATATGTTCTTTATGATAACAAAAGACCATCTGTTGATCTGTACACAGGAAGTCACATTTATTCAAAGCGCGACAGTAAATAGCCAGTGGGCTTATGTGTATTCTGTTTGGGATGTCTGTAAAGGTGAGGACAACTGGAAGTTTCTTTGAGATTTAGTGAGATGACATTGAGGTTGTGTAAGGAAGACCGGCTCCGTAACCTCATGAACAAGATTATCTAATGCTGCAATAAATAATTGAATTACTCTCTCCTTTGACAACCGGGTATGCGATCATTATTTCAAACACTATATGAAACGGCTGATTTCTAACAGCATGCTGCCGCGACCTGATGGACAAGTTTTAATGATTATACTGAACTTCGGCTGGAGAGCTCAGGGCCTCGTTTTGCAATCGCGAGTAAGAAATTGTTTTTCCCAGTTACTGGTTGCTGAGAACAACTGAACAGTGAGTCGTAAAACTACACCATATAACGAACTGTCGAGATTGCAAAAGCGTTATTTAGTCGAACAAGCCCTATGACGACTCGACTAGGCCATGATTTTTATCGCATGGAATCTGTCCATGGGCATGGACAGTCCGTCTCAATTTAGTGGCATGTTGACCGTGCTGAACGGTCTGTTTCAGTGCTGAACTGTATTTCGTGTGGCCATAGTATGATGACACTATGATGACACATTTTCCTTTTGAGGATTAGAGTGTAATATTGTATTTTTATTTTGTAATTTGTATTCGGTGGTTGTACAAGTAGAATATAATGCCGTCCAGTTATACAAATACAACAAGAGGACTGCAGCCTATGACGCGCATGATGCGTTCATGTTTAAATATCATGGCGCGAATAGGACACCACCAAGAACGAAAAGGGTCATTAATAAGAATGCCTGAAAAAGTTTTCTGACTAAACAAGATGGATTCTGAGAAAGTCAGTGAATGGGTCCAGACGAAGTTGGAACAAAGGAAAGTTAAGACGGCTGAGAAAGGACTACAGTCATAAGGCGGGAAAGGAGACAAAGGAGACTCATTCATTCTGAGACAAAAGATACATAGGAGACTCAAGATTCATTCTGTTTGACCACCTGGCCGACCGACAGTAGTCTCAAGCTGGAGTCTCTCTTATGGGATCCTGGAATAATGAACGATACTAGGAACTGACGTGAGCTTTCATAATCATTGATTCAGAGTTCTCAAATGTTTATTTCCTAAAATGTATAGTACCTAACCATTAAATGAAGCTGGAAATTATCAAGGAAACCTGATCACCTTCTTGGTAATAGCCAAGCTTATTTAATTGAATATTACATTTAACAGTTTGAAAAGCACTTGGATGTTATATAGCATGTTTTAATAGGGATTCGAAATTGCCTGTTTTGTTCTGTCATGCTTGAACATGTTTTAATAGGTATTCAAGAAATAGACTGTTTTGTTGTGCTTTGTCATGTTCACTATGTAATTTTGAGTCAAATGTATTTATTGCGTTGATGATAATGTTTAAAACCGTAAGGCCTCAAGGGGGGGTCTCACGACAATGTGGGTAGGCTTTAACAGGCCCACCGCTTGGTAACCATCTGTTGCGCGCTGAGCTGTTCGCTAGCACACATGGGTACATCTGAAACCTAGTGATGAATTAGAAATTGGTACAATGATGATTTTCTAATCTGGTAAAATAGTCTCATGGTTTTCTTACAAAAGGTTAAAATAGTGTTTTCTCTCCTTATATATTGTATAAGTGGTAGAATGAAGAATCCACATGGTGATAGTCACACATGGTGATTGAATGCAAAATAGTCATAGCCTATAAAAGAGGGTAATACAGCTAAAGCGAGTTTATTCTCCACAATAAAATTAGATGTATTTTAAATGCTGAATTGAGTTTGGTTAAATAATATAGTTTCTCTTATTTGTATTTACCAATGATAACTGGAATAATACTTGTTTTTAAAACCAACGCCTGATACTCGTTAATGGAGTTTAAATTCTAAAACGGTAAACTGACTAATGAACAAAGGGTATAGATGTAAGTGTTTAAGTCCTACATTGAGTGTCCTTTGAAATACTTATTGTACCTTGATTTTAGTGACGTCAGTTTTCTGCCTACATCGCCATTCTTAAGAGTTTTTCCACCTTAATGTTGAGTTGCTGTGTAGATAAAGATAAGCACATTTTTACAAATCGCAACAATATTAGATGGGTTGGACACTAAATCTAAATCTTCAGTTAATGAAGGATATCAGCTAAGCTGAAAAATCTTACATCTTGCTACAGACAGTCTGAGGACCATGTCCGATTTTTAATGTGTGGGAATTTAAATTTCATATACTTTAAACAAACATTTGGCCTTTTTTAATGGCTCACCATAAATGGGTGAAGCTTAGGGCTTCAGGAAGGGGGGCAGACCCACTAGGATGGCCTCTACCACCCTTTCCCATTACATCAGAGTAGCCTATTACTAAGAGTTACATTTGTGTTCAGACTGGTCTCATCTGTGGTAATTTCACCAACACAAGCATATTCAGTTTTGGGATAATCAAACGTTGAGTTAGAAAGCTAAATATATTTTCCTCTCAATAGCTTTAATGTTGAAATGTATGGTTTTGAAACCAACTGAAGTGAGGGTAGAGACCTAAAGTCATCCCCCATTTTTGCTGATAGAACAATCAATAGAACCACAGGCGTGGTCAAAACAAGGCATAAAAATATGATTTATTTGTGTGCTGTAGCTATGCTAATACGATCGCCCTGGTGGTTGCAGCAGGTAAACCATTGCAACGTGGGCTGGAGTTTTTCACTCCTATAATTTAGTTGCACAGCTTATCCCCTAGGGGCCAAACCAATTTAGTTAGGCATGTGCCAAGAAACTACAGGATATTATAAATTCATGATAGCCAATTTCGCAGACCTGTGTGATGGTACTGAGGTAAAGTCAAATTTGAGAGCTGTTTAGCTATGTTAGATAAATTTGTTAATAGGTTATATAGTTTAGAATTCCTTCGCACAAGCGACCATGTTGCACATTGATGTTTTTGATTGTGTTAGTAAATGTTTGTGTTTTTCATTTTCACTTTGTTTTGATGAATATACAGTATGCAACTCCTTATCGAAAGGATTCCAGATCCATCCCTATTACCAATTCTCTATTTTTCATGTCTGTCCTGTCATGATGGCCAGTGCAAGTTCAAGATGGCACCTCCTGTGGCCGTATTTGTTATTGTTCTGCATTCACTCATGGTGTCACTTTCCATTGACTTAATGAAGTGAAGGCAGGGGGGATGTATATGTTAATTTATTACGATTGGGCAGAGTTGAGCTTAGAGTTCAAAGCAAATCGAATTGGTACTTATAAAGAGTTACATGAAAAATGTTGTTTTTCCTGTTTGGATAGTAAAACGGAGCACTCGCATCTGTTATGTTTTCCATTTTCCATTCACAGGATGTTTTTAATTGGTAATTTGGAAATTGTTTTGTTTGATGTAAGGTCTAACATTTTAATGGTTGAATAGAATAGATCTAACCATTTCTGATTTGGCAAGCAAAGTCAAGTCTTACAATCTTATTCCACTGCAAGTTGCTATCGGGCATCTATATAGCACAAGGAACCAAACATCAACCAAGCCAGTTCTGGATGGAAAAGGAAGTTTGACATAGGCTATTATGGAAACTTGTCTGAATAGGGTATAAGTTTCACTCGGATGATGGAACTTCTGAGATCCACAAGTTTTCAGGACTGATCTATTATCTTCATTGTTGGGAGTTGACGGAACCATACCCAGTGGATGAAAGTCTGATGGACTGTTGAACCACACTAATCATTGTTTTGCAGTTATACCTTCAACAGATCGGGACATCACAACCCCTTTTCTGATGATACATCACGTCACTGCCTGGACACAACAACTGAGTGTGTGAGTACCAGCAACATGTTCAAGAAGGATTTCTGCAACAACACTGGTTGAATCTGTTTCAAATTTTCCTTGAAACAGATTCAACCAGTGTTGGTTGAATCTGTTTCAACCAACACTGGTTGACCACTCAAATGGCACAACGATGCCAGGGTCAGATCACTTGGCTTCACACTCCATTTCAAGATGAATCATCGACAGCAAGATGAGAGGAGAATCCACCTTAGTCCTGAAGGGTTCCATATACTACAGGTCAGAGTACCACGGGCCAGTTGACTGGAAAGGTCACATGGTCCCAACACAGTCGAAGACACTGTTGTGGTGTTAATCTTGAATTAGTGCAGTGTTGGAAACTCACTTTTCCATTATACACCTACGCTGACTTGTTAGGACAACCAGGCAATTTGCTGGGTCAACATCACACTGACTGTAATAACTGGTATTGGATTTTACATCACTGATACAAGACAGAGAAGACTGAAGACAGGAACTAAAGGACACTTGATTGGACACTGACTTCTTTCCTTACAATCTAAGACTGTCCTAAATTAACTGATATGATGATTTCATATGTATGAAGGTTTGTTTCTTGCAAGACAGATGGGGAAACTCTGTACGATGACAATCCCAATATTGGACTTCGGCGTATTTGTGAGGATGCTTAATGATCTACATTATGACGGCTATCATGGTATGTTTGGATAGTGAATTGTTCCCTATTATAGGTGGAAATGGTCCCTGTCAAAGGTAGAAGTTTTCCCTATTTTAAATGTAGAATCTTTCACAGAAACAACAGGATATGCACAAGTCTTTTGTATGATATTGTCACATGGATCATGATACGGACAAGGGGGGTTTTGATTGTTCAATGGACTTTGGGGGAAATGTTTTAATCATGATGTCATGTTGAGTCTGATTTTCTGCTGAACACCATTAACACTGATAGTAACCTGTTGATGTCAAAATGTTTCTCGACCCTTCTGAGATGGGAGAGGGATTGATGACTGTCATACATTGACTTATGTGTCGGAGTGTGGTGTGTCAATTGTCTTGTTTACATTCATTTTCATTTGAGGAACAATAAGACCTCACTGGTCAGATACTCCTTTTTGTTGTTTTGTCTTAGTCATTTGTAACATAAGTGTATGGGCCTTTTCTTTTCATTAGGAATTGAATTGTACTAGTAATGTTTTATCAAACATGTAATGTTTTTTTAAAATGTTTGATAGGGGGGAGTGTTGAAGTATATGAATGTATGCTGCTTTATGTTTAGATAACAAAAGCCCATCTGTTGATCTGTACACAGGAAGTCACGTTTATTCAAAGCGCAACAGTAAATAGCCAATGGGCTAATGTGTATTCTGTTTGGGATGTCTATAAAGGTGAGGACAACCGGAAGTTTCTTTGAGATTGAGTGAGATGAGATTGAGCTTGTGTAAGGAAGACCGGCTCTGTAACCTCATGAACAAGACTATCTAATGCTGCAATAAATAGATGAATTACTCTCTCCCTTGACAACCGGGTATGCAAGCATTATTTCAAACACTATACAAAATGGCTGATTTCTAACGGCATGGCCTACTGGGCAGATTGGAGGAATATGGACGAGGTAACGTACGGGAGTTGCAGAAGACATAATAGAAAGTTGTTTGGAAGGCGTAGGCTATGGTATGTGGAAAGTGGTGACTGATGGAAGCTTTAGGGAAGTTGGTGTGGGGTTTATTGATCTCTGTGTTGTAGTTCTTTTCACTCAGGTTGGATGGATTGTCCCTCTGACCGCTTCCGCCCTCCCGCGGTGTTCCGCCACGCCAATCGCTGGGAGGCCTGGGTCTTTTGCATCATCCCACCCGGCCGGCGACACTGCATCGGTGGAGACCATTTCCCTACAATCAACGTAGCCAATCCCGCTGGTGACCAAGATGGCCCCGGACTCATTTCGCTCTATGGACTTTGCAAACGTAGTGATGCAGTAGGCCGTCTGGAGGCCGTTTTGCTCCACTTTGGACGTGTTGGGAGAGTCGACGTGGGTCAAGAAAAGAATTGAACTGGGGGAGCAGAACTCACCAGATACGTAACCTCTGTTGGCCCAGCAGGTGTTTACAGCGGCTAAGACCAAAGAAGACTACAGACCCGGTGTTGAAGAAGAGACTCTGCTAAACGCTGCATTTATGATGGCTACCACTGGACATTGGGTTTAGGAAGATACCCGTGGAAATCAAGGCCACGGCTGTTTTAGATGTAGTGTTCCCGCAAGAATACAGACAGTTCCGGCTACCTCTCTGGTATTGCCGCGAGCGACCCAACGGGAACACGCAGGAACGCTAGACCGTCTGGGGTAGGGGTGCTGACGGTCAGGGGAGATGGACCGGACAACATCAACCGGTGAGATCTTTCCTTAACACAACCCTGGTTTTTCTCTGACATATTTAGAGAATACGGGATTTATACCTTTTCATAGGATTTAGTAAACTAGGTGGTTGGTTTCGGTATGTCAGGATTGATGGATTTGAGAAGGTATGGTTTGTAGGACAATTTTTTTTAGGGTATTTCAGTTATAGCTACTGTAGTTAAGAAAATGCCATTGTTGTTCCGTGTCCTGATAGCACTAGTAACACTCCCATGCGGTCAACCTATTGCGGGGCGATTCGTGTAGGATTTTAAACAGCTCTCTTTTGGTGGAATTGGTGTCTGTGCGAAATACGAGAAAGTTGTCTCATTTGTTTTTTCAACAATAGGGGAATTGAGCCCCTATGTCTCCTCGTAGAACCTGTATCGTAGGTAGGGGAGATTCGGTCCTGTGGGCTAGCGGTGAGCAGACCTCGGGTTGATTTCCAACCACATAGAAAGAGCACTGATGGCTTAGGGGTTATATCTGTTGCGCATTAATGTGGTGGGGTATAACCACATGCTATGCTCAGAGGACCTCATGGATTTTGTCAAGCTCGATGTCCACCAATTGTTTGAGGCTGTAGGATGGAGTAGGGATTGCTCCTGGAAAAAGCCAGAGTTGTTGGACAACTTGTGTTTTGGCCAATAGTAGAGTTAATGAAGCTGTATATGCGCGCGCACCGATTGTCCTTGATCTGTATACGGTCATGGGTTAGTCCCAGGCATCAGTGAATATCTTGTTGTGGTCAACCTGGTAAATGCATTTTCCCTTTTGGTATTCCCTGTGCACGAGGGTTCCGATTGACTGCATTCTGTATTCTTTGGTGAAATATTTGGTCTCGTTCACTGAGATTGTTGTTAACCTGGAAGTTTTTAAAATTTGCCAGGTTTTGCTTTGTTTGGTGTACACTTGGGTGAACACATTCATTGCGTCTTTAA